>CAJNIZ010044915.1:111217-158613 GCA_905231905.1 Symbiodinium pilosum
TAAGTAGTAGTAGTCGTCGTCGTCATCGTAGTAACAGTAATACTACTAGCAGTGGCGAATAATAGTACTACTGTTTTTTTAACAACTATGATTGATCCTCTTACTTAATGCTTCATACTATTGGCAACAGTCATAGCAATAGTGGAAGGCTGGTACTAGCAACTCCGCTTTCCAATTCTTAAGCCGACTGCCTGGTACATGTTGAGAAAACCACGGTCGTCAACGTCACGAAGCCACGCCAACAGCGTAGTCGGCAAGCTGAGCTCTCTTATCCAGTGATCTGTTGCACATTTTTCCATTTCCGACAGCCTCTCAGCCTTTCGAGAAGCATCGGGTAAGTCAGGCAAAACAACCGTATTGGGTAGCCTGGGCGAGTACTCTTGCATGGCAGCAGCTTGCGAAACATCATGCGCGGCGTCAAGCGGACAAACTCGATGACCGCCTTGTTGTTCCAGAGGCATCAGGCACTGCGGGCACAGCAGGCCTTCATGAGGCTTGCTAAGTCGAATCTCAAAGGTTGCTGGGGGGCCCGCTCGCACCTCCAGCGGTGACATTGGTGGCAGTGGTCCCAGCAGATGAGATCGCAAGGCACATCGGCGTTCGTAATTCTGGAGCCACTTCCCAAACCACTGCGGCAGTGATGGATCGCTGAGATCCAATGGTAGTGGGGTGTGCTCTGGATCGTATTCGCAAACACCTGAGCCAGACCATAGGGGTGGCGGAAACTAAATGCAACAACTTGAGTCAAGCGGCCACCCAGCAGCGGCATGTGGCATTCTTTGCCTGTTTGGCACTTCATGGCGCACATTCAGAATTGCACAAGCAGTGAAGAGAAAGCCATCTAGTTGCGCAACCAGAAGAGTAAGAGTCGAAAGTAAGAGTGCGAATCCGGCAGAATTTATGTAACACTTATGTAACAGTATAGGAAAGAATGGGCAAAAGCAACCATGAGGGCAAAGAAGCCCAGTCACAGCAGTTCGCGAGGCTCTTGTCCACCGGCATGCTCCGAGGACAGGTGATGGGGGAAGCTATGCAAAATGTAACCGCTGATTGCATTTGACGTAGTGAGATCTTATCAAGAAGTGGTATGCAGCGTTTGATCTACAAACCTGCGGAGCAGTATCATTGCAGCTCCTAGAGGTCTCCTTTGCAGTGCCTCAGCACTAAGGTTTTTGTGCGGCGTGGGACTGCGATCCTGACAGCCTACAAGCCCATGGCTCATCAGCTGGCAAGTGATTCAACCAATCGCCTCGACTAACAAACTCCACTCTCAGGCAGCGCGCTACAGTGGCAGTGCAATGTCGCCTGCTGCACCACCCGTGCTGAGATGCAGGTGTTTCTCTCTGCGCACTGGTATGACCGAAGATGCAAACATGGCTCTCGCACAGTCATCCCTCAGCTCATGAGGTGGGGCTGCAACAGCCCACGTCCATGATCCTCTCCAGACGGCGTCGTCCCAACTCTGACCCTGCTACAAGCAACAGGAGGCGGCGCCTGACAAGGTCTCATCATGGAGAGATTTCACGCAGTCACAGCTCCTGGAGGAGCTCCTGAAAAAAGCGTGTAACCAAAAGGTGAACGGGACAGCAGTTCTAGCTGACCCGCGGACGAGGTTTTCAGGGCTGCCACCGTGTCAAAGCTTTGCGTAATAAGGCCCCGGTCACCCGCAAACACCAACACAAGCGTCTCAACGCGAACTCTGTTGTCCTACCGGCTTCTGGTACATTGCTCGGAGCCCCATCAACCAATTGTTAAGCTGCGTGTCTTACGACATCGACTAAATTCTTCTGAGTCTCGGAGGGTTGTCGATGGAACTTCACTGCTGGGAGGTATTGTCTGATCTACATCATGTCGCCGCATCATGCTGCAAGTTGGCATGACGGTAGAGACTTGCAAACGCCATGCTTCACACGGTAACATGATACGTGCAGTTCGGAAATGCGATGAAAAGCAGATGGGAAGATAGCTTTAGCTGCAGACACAGCGGATCCAAAGAAATCTGAGTCCATGCTTCGGCTGCATCCCGGTGGTGGGCAAGGCAACTTTCTTACTACAAGAGGCTGCTCTTTACAGAGCCACTGTCTCGCGCATGCGGTATGTCTCGGCTTACTCAGCCATTGCAGGATGGGCTGAGCTTGGGGTATCGGTAAAGCAGCAAGTGCTTCCCATACAACAAGGTCTGTCTGCTAGGCTGGCAGTAAATGGCCACTGGCCAAGCCTGGCGCAGGAAGCGAAGCTCCGACTTTTCCGGATACCGGTTGCACCTGCAAGCTGCCATATCTGTGATGGGGACGGGCGCATTCAGAACCCACAGATTTAGACACGCTGTGATACCATCTGTTTGAAATCTTTTGAAGATGACTTCCTCTCACGCAATTTTGAAAAAGAACCCGGGCAACGTAAGAAGCGCCTACCTGATCAGGTTCGAGCCAGCACGCCCGCCCAAAATCCTCCGAATGTTGCAAGCCTCACAGTTGCCAGGCCGACATCGACCAACCGGTAGCCACCTCCTGCAAGCGATTGCAAGCACTGGTTATGTGCAAGGCCCATCGACAACAAACAGCAGGCATGTCATGATGGACATGCACACAAGTAGTAGCAGCGCAAGCTCCGTGCACCCGCTGCATCTTTGGATGGAGTCCACCGACACTTGTTTGAGACTCATGGAGCCAGCCCTAGCCTAAAAAGCTTAGCAAGCGATGCAGACCCAACCGCCTCCTAGACGACGAAGCAGCGCCGAGGACGTCAAACATTTAGTTCCCTCAAAGGTTTGCTTGCTCAGCAACTTCCCGAATCAAAACAACTCCTGAGCAGCCGTAATCTAAGGCTCCAACAGTAGCGACAAGGGTCGCGTGCGATCATTGCTGGCATGACGTGCCCGGAGCTTCCTTAGCCATCACATGGGAAGGTCTGGCCGGCTTGAGACAATTGGATTCTTCTCAAAACTCAAAAAGATTGGGAAAACAAAGGCCTGCTTGACTCAGCCTGGAGTGTCTTCGGTGCAGGAGAGCCTTGGCGTAGTTGCACATTCATCGCCATGGCTTCTGGGCTATAAAGATCCATCTCCTGAAACTAAACCAACGGCTGTAGCAAGTGTCCTTGACATAAGTGGCAGCTGGCCTGGGATTGGCCGGTACGTCTCTCTTTTTTGGTCGCTGGGCGATTCTCAATCAAGCCCAGAGCACTAGTAGTGATTGACTCGTGCTGCGTGCTCAGGAAGGAATAGGCAATGCCGACATTCACCCATGCGTTCAAGTTGTGGAGCGTAGTACAGTCCCAAAAACCACAGCAGCACAAGCTCAAGTCTTGTCAGCAAAATGAAAGCTTGCAAGCCGCGGTGTCAGACAGCACTTATGGCCATCAGGGGGTTTCCCAAAATGAAGGGTACCTTCTATGCTAAGGACTCTAATCTTTTGGGGCCCATTTTGGGGGTCCCTTTTTTGGGAAACTACCATCAAAGAGTCTGTGCATGGCGCTGGCACCCAGACCTCAGCAGACTAACTCCCTGGCAGCCTTTGGGCCCAAATTTCCAAGAAACTGACAGGAATCCATAACACCAGCTCCACATAGTAGTATATATTATAGTGTATGGTAATAGATATATAGATATTATATCATATTGTAGCATATATTAGGGCATAATATAGTCTATTATAGTAGATGTTGTAATATATTATTCCTATCATTGCAATTATTCTTACTGCTACTTTTATTGTACGCGTCCACTTTGGCTGCTATCTGTCCCAGCTGCAGTGCATCATCGCCCTTCTCTGTCCTCCAAATCGAACCTGAGCAAGCCGACGTCCAGCAGGCCAAAAGCCACACCCATACTGTTACTACTATAGTTGTTCTTGTTATTCGGAATATTACTACGTACTATACTACTATTACTATTAATACTATCATTACTGTTTGTTCAAGATTGGAGGATGGGAAACTATACTTTAGGTGGACCCCCACCCAGTACCAGTAGCGACTGACTATGCGGACACAGTGGTGATTATACTAGGGTCCTCTTATCATCTTGATACCACTACTATAACCCTAAACCCTAAACCTTGGGGCCCACCTGAACTACACCCTGCCGCATGCAGCCTGGAAAGCGGCTGGATTATGACCGCATGCATTGGGGCTACATTTAAGGAAAATATTAGGATACTGGAAAAGAAAATGGAATCTATAGGGATTATATAAGGTTATATAGGGGTTACGTAAGGGTTGTATTGGGATAATGGAAAATAGTCAAAATGGATACTACTATAGTATATTGGGGAAAATAAGGAGTAATGGAACAGAAAATGGAAACTACTTTTTTTTCTGTAACCAAGTAAGTACACAGGCACAGAAGAGAGCTCATAGAGTTTAAGAGTTCGATGCATGATGCTTGTTGCGTTTTCAGGTCCTTCCATTTTCTTGGGCGCTGATGCAGGCATGGGTCCCAAACCCTTCAACCCTAGAATCCCAAACCACTCTCAATTCCCATGACCCTTTAGGGTTTAGGGATTACGGTTTAGGGTTTAGGGATTAAGGTTTAGGGTTCAGGGATGAGGGTTTAGGGATTAGGGTTTAGGGATTAGGGTATCACCCCGTTGACCCTATACCCCTACGACCAGGAACCCCATAATCCTACGTATCGTCAGGATCATCCACGCTTGGAGCTCTCAGAGTTTACCTCAACATAAGCCTAATAGTCCCCCAGTTTCCATCTAACTGTCCATTTGATTCTCCATCGCATGGGGATACTATCCCTACTATCCCTACTATCCCTAAACCCTAAACCCTAAATATCCCTATATACCCCTATTATACTAACTTAAATATCCTTACATAGCCCTTTGAATTATTATTGGGATAAGCAGCTCCTCCTGAAGGCGCCTCGCCAGCGCCTCGTCGTCCTCCTCTGTCTAAACTCCTAGTATCCCCTCTAATAACTCCTGTAAGAGTCCCCTATATAATCCCTCATAGAACCCCCTTTAAGGACTTTAGATTATAGCTCATCTGAGCAGCAGGACCGCAGCAGCAGCAGCAGCAGCAGTACATCATAGAAGTGCATGGTCGTCGTCGCCGCCGCCGTCATCGTCGTGGGGTTCTTAGAGGCTCTCTCTATATGTCTTTCCTATGGTCTTCCTGACAGATATACTGATGCTGGACGAGTCCCCGTGCCGCCGATTAGATAAACTGCTAGGCTCAACTGCTCAAGATTGCAATTGCAGCTCACGCTCTTGATATGGCAGTTGTGAGCCTGTCGGCCTGGGTGCTTGCAGCTGCCGCCGGGGCGGCCGCACTTGCAGCAGGCGTCTGTGCATATCCGCCACTGGGCACCTTCTATCTGATTGCATCACATCAGGTTCTGCAACTTCACGTACCTTAAAAAGCACAGTTGTCATTACCGTTACTGTTATGCTATTAGCATTGTTGCTATTTTCATTATCTGGGCTCTAGATGGCGCCGGCCTGCCCAGCTCTTCTCATGGCCGCCTCTGCGGCGGCTGCTCGAGCGGCTCTCCGCTGCTCCGGATCCGCAGCTTCGCTGCCCAGAGTGCGGCCAGAGCCCTCAAAAGACCGGAAAGCCTCCAAGGTCAGTGCATTTGTCAACAAAACTGGATCTAGTGAGTGAAGAGCCTCACCCTTGCTGGCTGCTGGCTTTGCCGGCTCTTCGCTGCCAGTCATGGAGCTCACGGACTTCCTCCCACTCTATCGGACTGGACTGACTCTTCCACTCAACCCACTCTGCGCAATCTGAACTATGAGTAGCAGCGGCAAGGGAAATCCTCATCCAGCTGCCGACGCCGCTGAGGCTTTCACCTACCGCAGATGCCGCCTGCACGGCACCAGTCCAAACAGCACCAGGAAAAGCATCGACACTACTAAACCGCACCGGAGTCCGAGAGGCCTCTCCAATCTTTGCCCCCGCACCACTGGCCGCCTCACCAAGGCGCTCTCCCACTCCGGGAGCGCTGGCGCTGCTGGGTGCCTGCAGCAGCGCAGGATTTCTGCCACTTCAGTAATCGTAATAATAATAAGAATACAAATAATCGTATGATTAATAATTGTGGTAATAATGATAACAACAATAGCATTACTAATATTTGTAATAACAAAAATAATGGCTTCCTATAGGTCTTAGGCCAGGCCTGGGGAGCAGGAGTCGGCTCCTCGCTGCTTCCCAGGCGGCCACCGCCCCAGTTTTGGTGGCCCATCTGTCGCACATTAGCTGCCTCCTGGCACAGCTGGTAATAATAATAATAATAATCATGGTTTAATAAAGGTAATAATTAAAGAAAGAATAGTAATAACAATAGTACTAGCTGAGGCTGCCTTGCACGCATTGCAGATCTGACTTCCTGTGGAGTCCACGGCCTGGGCGGTGCATCCAAGACAAGTCATGGAAGTCCCGGGTTGCTGTTAAGGGACTTAATTTAAGTTACTACATTGGGGAAACCATACTAATTGCTATATATACCCATTATGGTACCTTATTCTAAGTCCCTTAACAGCAACCCAGAGTCACGGGCACCGCGTGGTCAAGCACACGGAGACCAAGCAACTAAGCGAAGAGCATCACAAATACCTGCAACAGCTGGTGAGCACTGATCTCTCCAAGGTGTCCACTCCAACATGTTCACTTAACATAGGCTTTTGATTTCAAACCTGCAGGCTCTTTCATCCTCATCATCATCAACATCATCATCATCACCACCATCATCATGATCATCATCATGATCATCTTGTGATTATTCTTCGCATGTTTATTCTCCTTCTCATTCTTCTTCTTTGTTGTCTTAGTCTTCCCCTTCTTTCTCTTCTTCTTCTACTTATGATTATTATTCCTCTTCTTCTGCTCCTTAGATGCACCATTAAACGACTATGTTCCCTCTACAGTGGTCCTTCACTTGCTGCAGCGCCCGCGCGGGAGCCCGCAATTGCGCCACCGATGGCGCCGGCAAGAGCACCCACTGGGCCAAGCACTGCCCCTGCGAGCATGGAGCCACCTGGGCTTGTAGACGAGATAGGAAACAGCAGCGTGGTTATGGATCGTACAAACTGGTTAGATCTCTTTATTCACGGCTCAGGTGATGTGGCAGTGAAAATGCTCGGTTAAGTAATTGGGCTCATGCCAGCCTTGGCACCCGCAGCTGCAAACAGTACAGGCTGAGCCCATGACCTACAGAGCCTCCAAGAGAGCCCGCTATGCTACCGCCAGTCTGATAAGCGTCCCGGTTCTGAACCGAGGTGTCCATCCTCGGGCTCACGGCTCTCAGACTGATTAACCCGCAGCGCTGCATTGCTGAAACATGACTTGCAGGTCCAAGTAAAACATTCAGGCGCAAGATGCGGCCGCCGACAACGCTCGCAAACGAGGACCTTCCGCTGCCTGACATACCTCGAGACAGTAATTTCTGCAATGTTGCTATGCTGCAAGCAGTGATTGTCCGGGCAGGGTGCTGCTCATTCACGGTCTCAAACGGCATGGTGAGTGCCGGCCAGTATGCTGTACGCTGGCCCGAGACGCCCCACACTGCTTGAGAAACAGCTGCATCCAGCGCTCCATAAATCGCAATCAAGTAGTGGGAAGCAGAAGTAGTCATGCAGCGCTGTCCCTTCCACACATCTGACAAATGGTTGGCCATCCTTGTCTCAAGCTGAGGGCACGGCATGCCCTTTCAGAGATTGCATCACAGGATAGCCTGGAGCAAGCGACCAGAATGAGGTCGAAGGGAAGAACATGCTTGCCCACATCACAGATGGCTTCCAAGCTAATACAAGCAGCACCTGCGCGGGATGAGGCGAGAGGCGAGAGGGATGAGGCTTCATGGAGAAGGTATGAAGGTCACGGTCGAACGGAATTCTGGCCAAAACACGGCTCGCGCTGCTTCGAAGACCTTGTTTTTTCCTCACCGCTTGGTCTATCCAACTCTGCAGGGAAAATGGCTGGACAAGTGCTGGCAGTCAAGAACTGCAAGCCATCTGATTTTTGGCAGCCCGCAGATTCTGCCGGTGCCAGCCAGCTGCACCACCTGAGCTCCTCACCCAACAGCTGCATGCTCAATGACAAATCAGTCCACAGCCACTGATGCCACGGGCTCTGAACTGCGCTCCGAGGATTCTGCTTCCTTGGAGAAGACCCGCTTGTGATCCTTTCGGATGTCTAGCACGAAGCCTAACTGCCGCTGTCTCTGGGCATTGGTGTAGAGGTCTAGAACCTGGTCCTTGGACAAGCCGCGGGCCATGTCCTCCTCTGTAAGATGGCGGCCACCATTTGGAGCTGCGGCTATTATGAGGGAGTTGAAAGCCTCTTCCGCCATTTCTGTTCCCTCCGTTGCGAGCTGCACGGCTGAAGTTTCTTGGAAACTCCAGAAGCCATCCTTGTCCTGATCAAAATGCAAGAACAGCTCCTCTGCCAGGTTGAGGGTCTCGTTGGTTTTGGTGACGTTCGCCCACAAGTCCTGTGCCGTGTTGCCAGCGCCAATCTGGATCAAGGGAGCCTGAAGAAGGTCTGGATTCTTCTGGTACAAACCCCAAACATCCTCCTCAGAGCCCGCAACGCTGTTGTCGTGACCTTCCTGGGTTGCTGTTAAGGAACCTAAATTAAGTTACCATAATGGGTATAGATAGTAAATAATAAGGTTTCCCCAATATGGTAACTTAATTTAAGTTCCTTAACAGCAACGCAGCTTCTTGCAGCGCCTTGAGAAGGGCCTCTGCTAGAGATGTCTCGCCGCCAGCTTTCGTAAGCGCATCCTCCGAGATCTCAACGCTACGGAGGTTCTGCAGGCCATCAAAGGTGACTGTTGCTGCCCCATCCAGTGCAGATGCCTTGAAATCTGCCTTCTCCATTTGAAAACCCAGCTCCTTCATGTTGTGGCCAGCTGCAACCTGCGCCTGGATCAGCTTCAGGTTGGCTTTGGACTGCAAGGCTGGAATTTCTGATGCCGATGCTCTCCTTGAAATGAGCCTTCGTCTCATGGGCGTTTGGATAGCAAGGCCGGAGAAGGCGGTAGACAGCTGTATGACCGTCGCTGCCAAAAGAAGGGCCACCAAACAAGGCACCAGTCTTCGACGCAGGCGCAGGCAACACCCCGGTGTTGAGGGCGCCATGGCCCCTAAGGCCTACAAGGCTCGCAAATCTATGCAAATATCTAGCCTTGGGCCGCAGCCAGTTTCCCTGACACATGCCGGCAGAGGAAGCGTTCATCGTTACTTGGCTCGCATTTGATGCATTTACCACTAGCAGCTCGATCAGAACTATCACCACGTAACGCATCTCACATGCTTCACCACAATGCCAAAGCAAGCCGTAGCCCACCTGGACGTGCCAGCGTAGGTCTTGGCCGGAACATCCAAGTCAGGCTCGTGGCCTGCATTATCCGAAAATGGGAAGCTTTCGGGGATCTTGGGGCTCTTCCGCAAATTGCTAAGCCAAAATGAGGGGTCCCTACTAAGGCTTGCGAAACTCTTACTTATTCAATGGATCCTGCATGCTTCAACGATGGGCCAGGCATCTCCAAAACCCCATGCGATCATCCTATGCGATCCCCCTCCTATGCCATGCTAGACACAAAGTCACAGGCATAGTCCTTCTGCAACCCTGTGCTCACTTCTGGTTAAAGAATGGAAGCATGGATCCTTACGAAAAAAGAGGGGGTTTATTAATCATGGGTCTACATTAGCCCTTACAGCCCCTACGTACATAGTCCCCAGTAATATGGTGGCATCCATTTTCTTGTGCATTGCTTCAGTCCCTGCAGACCAGAGCGAAGCCGAGCTGTGCATCATGTCCATGTGAGCTATAGTCTAAACTCCAAGTATCCGCCTTAACAACCTCATAACAGTCCCCTATATAATCCCCTATATATAACAACCTGGAAGGAGTTTAGATTATGGTTCATATCAGAACAACGTGTGCCGATGTAGCAAATTCCACAGCTGAGATAATTACTCTAATGCAGTAGAGTAAAGTATTAGGTTAAACCCCCAACCCTGTAATACTGGGTATAAAAGGAATCAAACATGCCTCTGATTACCAGTCCCTTGTAGTCACTACTGCAAGCTGGGGGGTCCGCCTAAGTTTATGCAGAAATACCGTAACACTCCCCACGATGCCTCTGTGATCCCAGAAAAAATTGCCATGTTGAAAGCTCTCACAGCACTCTCTTAACTTTCAATTGAGCACCCCTGAAGATCACCAAGCGAACCCGCCAAGCTGAGCCCCCAAACAAAAAGAAGCCTTTTTTCCATCAAGATGCATCAAGATGCATCAATGCTTTGCACTCTTATTGCCATAAGGCTGCTGCCTAGCCCTTGTCACTTTATATGCTCCAACACCTGAAATCTGAAAAAAATATTACCAGGTCTGCGGCGCAACGGACGAGATGCAAGGCCCCCCTTGCCATCCGTCCAAGTGGCCTCAAGCACACGGAAACCTCACCTCCAGGAGCCTCAACATTAGGAGCCTCTGTCGATACATGGGAGTTTCCCAAAATTGGAGGTACCTTTTTGGGGGTCCCTATATATTGGGGTCCCCCTATTTTGGGAAACTACCACATTTTTGAGGGACCCCTGGAACCATCTGGAACCTTGGCAAGAACCCACATCAGTCGCATCAGAGCATGCCTTCGCAGCACGTCTTCAACTAAGGCTGCCACTGAATGAACACCATACTTCATGAGCAATTGCATGCATCCCCGCGAGCAAGGCTCAGCCCAGTTGAATCCGGGGCCAACATCGGCTAATTCCACCACCAGCATGTCCGCCTTTCCAAAGCGGCATGGTCTGGTGTTGGGGCCCCCAATAGCCCATGCAAACTGAACTCTTGCATGTAACACATTTCTCTTCCATGAGGTTTCCACGCTTGTGCGAACATAGTGTTAGAGTAGTCTAAGTCTATGGGAGTATAGTAACATAGCAATAGCAATACCGTACTTTTTCTGAGTACATACCTGGGGTGATGAGAACCCTATTTCGCAAACCACTGCGTTGGCCTCGAGGGACGACAAAGACGACAGCTCCGGCACTTGCAACAGACAATGTACCTGCACTGCAATTATTACTTTAATTATGATCATGGTTATTAGCTACTAATATTCCGACCATCGCTACTAGTACAAATAATACTAGTATTTCTATTATTCCAGAACAACTTTACATTGGGGATCTCTTTTTCTTGCCGCTTGCACCGCCATGCAGCATCGCAAGGCAACATTTCCGGCAAAGGTTCTTGGTCAAAGCTGCGAGATGGGATTCTGGAGGCTGAGCTTGCAGGGTTGGGGGAGAAGGGCGGTTCAGTGGGGGTTTCCAGGCTTGGTGGGCGGTTGGGTTTAGGTCACCCTTCATGTGCTCCAAAATTGTGATCCTCCTTGGAATGGTGACCCCGAAAAAAGGGACCCTTGGTTCTGGGAAACCCCTCACTTCAACAAAAGAGAGCTACCGCTGACCTCCGCATGGCGCTGCGCTGTGCGAAGCTTGCTGCGCTTCCAGGAGAGTCCTGCGTTCCGCGCCTGCGCAGATCAGTAGTTGGAGTTTCAGGTTCAGGTTAGGTCAATCCCCCCATATAGTAATAGCTCCTTCATGTGGAATTAATAGGTTCAGGGTAATCATGATGTACTTCTCACTGCGCTCACAACCGATCACGAGCCCCAAGTCCCCTAAAACGGCTGAAGCTGAATTCAAACAACATCAAAGTGTAATTTCCCGTGTGAACCATAGTCTAAACTCATAGCATGTATAGTTACATAGCTGTATATATATGAGCTACAGTCTAAATAAACTCCGAGCAACCCCCTTAATAGCCCCTGTAGTCGTCCCCTACATGACCCCTTTTAAGGAGTTTAGACTATAGCTCATGTACCAGCGAATCGGCTACAGAGCTGCCGGACCTTTCCTCACTACCACATCAATTTTTCCACATTGGGCAGAAACCGTGACACAATTGCAAGCCAATGTCCCTCTAAAAAATAGTTTCCATCTTGTTCTCCGTTATTACATATAAACCACCCATATAACCCTCTACATATTAGTATGTTCTATGTTCCTTTCCGCGATTACTCTCCCAACCCCGCCTCTTCAGAGCTTGCAAAGGTCCTGCATCTTCCTCCCAACCTTGGTCGTCTGAGGTTTTTTAAAATTTTTGCAGTCGCATCCGTGTGGAAGCCATTTGGGCATCGAAGCAATGCAGTCCGTTTCATGTGAGGGTTCCAAAATTTTGGCGCTCTTTTCGGGGAAACCCCGGTTTTTTTTTTGCACATTGCTTAGCTCTTTGCACTGACCCCTTGCCCGGTCTTCGCCATGTAAGGCTCCCACTCCGGATCAGGGCCGCGTGGTCCAAGAGGCAGCGCACAGTGGTTGAAGCCCTGAGACAAGACTTTCGCCTCGCCTGCAGCGCCTGGCCAGCAAGGACAGAGGCTACAATTAGCAAAATAATAACAGTAACAATATTAATAATAGTAACAATACTAGTAGGAACAGTAGAAATCAAGATAATAGGAATCATATTATTTTAGAGGTTCGTCACTGGTTTCTGGCTCTTGCGCACGGAGTGGCATCCCACATCAACAGCTCCACTTTGTCGCGTGGCTTCGGGGCACGAATCAGGCTTGCGCTGCAAGTCCTGGCCTGCAGTTCTATCCAGCAGCAAGGCGCCATGCCGGCGGAAGAAGACTCCCCCAGCCTGAACACGGGTGGAGGTTTCACGCCTTCAACTGCAGGCACAGGGCACTTATAGGAAGAGACATTCCTCCTGTTCCAACTGAGAGTTTGCGGTACGATCAACGCCCGCGACCACCTCTCTGATCACGTGATGTCATTTGCAACTCTCATACTGCTATTAGCCTCACCGCGTGCAGCTAGCCCGGCAGCCCGCTGAACCAGGCTGGCCACGCCTTGACACTTCAGTCAACCTACAACTTCAGCTCCAGCAGACACAGCGGGTTTGGCCGCTGCCGCGGGACACCAAATTCGTAATAATAATAATAATACTAATAGTAACAGTAATAGTAATAGTAATACTAATAATAATAATAGTAATAGTGATAGTAGTAGTAATAATACTAGTAATACTAATAATAATAGTAATAGTAATAATAATAGCAATGTTGCTGGAGACAAGGCTCTGCCGCTTGGCGCATGTCCAGGGAGAAGCCCCAGCTCCTGAACGTTTGGGCTGCGAAGGACTTTCCAACTCCTTGGGGTTGCTTTCGAGAAGACATTGGGATTGTCATATTACTTGTGCGACACATGAACCATCAGCATGCTTTCTGCGGATGCTAGCAAGCAAGGTTGTAGAACAAAGTCTAAAGAGAAGCTCCCATCTTCTTTTCCATCCTCTTTACAGAAACCCTATATGGTAGTTTCCCAAAATTAGGGTACCCTAATATAGACCCCAATTTACTTTAGTCCTTATTATTGGGGCCCCCAAAGAGGTACCCCTAATTTTGGGAAACCCCCATATTAACCCCCAATTAGACCCTGTATTAACCCCTATATAGGGCAGGGGCGCCTGCAGTTCTTGGAGAAAGGTTGGCTGCAAGGTCAGGTGAAGATCTACCTGCAGCGCTATATACATATGAACAATGCTGATAGTAACAAAAAAAAGAGCAAAAATGATAGGAATAAGAATAAATGGTAGCAATCATCATTGTAATACGAATGCAAATCGTAATCGTAATCCTAATACTAATCACAGAAGTAATGTTGATAATTATCGTAATAACCACCCAAAAATGGGTACTGTACATATATATATATATACATATACATATATACGCATATATAACCCTAGTAACTTACATACTCTCTATATATGTATATAATACTTGAACTACTAGGGCGCTAGAGATATATAGTAAGTAAGTGCCCTAGAGGGTCCAAAATGATCAAGTGCCCACTTCTTGCGTGATTGGGATTGCCAGTACAGGTGTGTAATTACAGGTATTGTTGTAAAACGGAAAGAGCTTAGAAAAAGTACATGCTTGCTCTTGGTGCTGGAATTGTACTTACCCTCACACCGGGCGTGGCAACCAAAGTCCGAGAATCGAGCCCCTTCGCTCTGCAGCCGATCCAAGTTCTGACGAAGGCAGGACCGGTCACTGACTTCCAAGCAAACCTGCAGCCATGCTCCGGCTCATATGGGCCGTAGTCTAAACTCCTAGTACTGTATCCCCTTGATAAGCCCTATAGTAATTAGTCCCCGATGCAATCCCCTATATAACGTTCAAGGAGTTTAGACTATAGTACATATGGAATGACATGGAATGACACTCAGGCAGAAGACCTTTAGAGTCAAACCTGCGGACAGTGCTGACAAAGGGCAGACAGCATCAGCACCGTGCCCTCCACATCGACAGAAGCACCCTTGCAAGCTTGATAGCAACGCTCACGTGCAGATGTCCCCATGTCAAATCCGACGTCATGCTATGCGAAGCTAGATGTTCTTGGACTGCGGGTAAGATGTAGCAGAGGGTGTCTGTCTTCTAGAACCTCAGTGTAGGAGTTTGATCCCAGCTCATGTGATACAACCTCGCCAGCACGTCTATCAGGGCCCCAATTTGTGTGTCAGCAGGTGGGCTCACCTGGTCCACTGAGGCCCAGCATTCGGCAGCCAATTTGAGCCTCGCAGGATCATGTGTATGTGTTTCTTACGCTGCTGCTCTTTCCTGCTATCGTTGTCCGAGCGCCAAATGTTACACGAAATTTGGCTGCCCGTTAAAAAGATTTTGATGAGCGAATCAGCTGCTATGAGCATTGTGCAAGGTCTTTCCTGTACCTCCCAAAAACAATGAAAAGACGCCCCAACTACGATGACGACGACGACGACGACGACGACGACTGCTACTGCTACTGCTACTGCTACTAACGACGATGACTACTACTATTTCTGCTTCCGCTACTACATCTACACACGCCATGATTAATACTTCTGCTACTACCAGTTACTACCACCACCAATCAACCTACTGCTACTCCTAGCCACACGATTCAAAGGATGACACCGTGAGAATGACAAGGCTAAGTGAAGACTGATAACGAACATCGGGGCACAGGGGTTCCCACATGGTGGTTTTGTATAGGGGTCTATGGATTTTGAGTCGGAGGTTAGGCAAGCGTGCAAATGATAACCGGCTCCTTCCAGCCCTGAGATCCATGCCGGT
The DNA here is from genome assembly GCA_905231905.1 of Symbiodinium pilosum. NCBI lineage: Eukaryota > Dinophyceae > Suessiales > Symbiodiniaceae > Symbiodinium > Symbiodinium pilosum. The sequence continues at coordinate 126,363 of CAJNIZ010044915.1, forward strand.
CGGCTCTGGTTGTCGCTTGCTCTGCCTCCTTGCATGCGTCCAGCACCCCTGGACTTTGACAACAACTGGCTTGGACTTCATCGCTACCACAGCAGCTTAGAAATGGGGTCCTCCAGCCACTGTGGGATCAGCTCAGTTGCAAGCACTGACCTATCTTTCGAGGATTCTTTGCTCAGGGCAAAACTCCTCAGCTTGATCAACTCAAGGCCGTGCAAAGGAGATCGTGCAGGAGGCTCAGCACATCCGGCTGGAAGCACCCTGATGATGCTCAAGACGCCCAGCAGAAGTTACAATACACTCCCTGCAGAGGCCTTCGATGTATGGCCAACTCCTGCCGCATCGACTCTGAAAGATCCCACTAATGAAAAGTCAAACGAATCTCAGGACGTCCTGGTCTGCTTCGTCATCAGATGGACACTGCCATCGCAGCGCGCGTTGAAATAGAGGCTTTGCAAAGGCCTCAAGTTCCGCCTCACGCAAAAACACGGCTGTGGCAGCTTCAGTCTATAGTCCCCCTTCAATAGATAGAATGTGGCTGTGGGTATACTATAATAAGAACCCCATATACCCCATATTCTATGTACTTAAGGGGGACTATATCTTAGGAGGGTTTCAGCCACATGGCCAGGCTTCATAGCCTGCGAGAGAGTCTGACCACGATGGTGTTGCAGCCGACCAAGTACACCAAGTGCCTGGACCCATGGGCTTTGCGCAAAAAAAACGAGTGCAAGATATCGAACAGACCGTTTCCGGCCCATACAGCCTCATCAGCGAACATGGCATTCTCCCGCACCAAGGCCGCGCGCAGCAATCCTCGGGCCCTCGCAGTCAGAAGTAAGCGTTCAAGGACGATTGCACACAGATATTCTGCACGGAACGCACTGTTTCACCTCGCAGCGCTTCCAGCCCGGCAGGGGCTTTTCTGTTGCTTCGCACTTAAAGGTGCCAGATCTTGTGGCTCGTTTCGAGCTATATCAAGTTCACGGCGTCAGCGTGCGTGAAATCAATCTCTTGCTTGTGTATTGGGTCAGCAGCCAAACATGCGAACATGCCAGGAAAACACTGTGGTGGCCCATGATTAAAGTGCGGATGGGATTCCAAACACAAATCGGCCAACTGTGGCACATCAAAGCTCGGGTGATCTTGACTTAAGCTTTTTCTCCATCCCGCTGACGAAGAATGCCACCTGACAGGGTACTGGATCCAAACACGGTGCTCGCTGGATAGCAGCCCTTTTTGAATCCGGACTTGATGACTAGCAGCCTTAAACTCTAAACCGCATTAGAGCAGGCGCAACAACGATGTCCCCTGCACTGAAAGATCTGCGTTTAGGGATGTGTTATCGGTCCATTACATGTAGCTCAAGAGTTAATCCATCCTCCATTCCTCAGGGACTGTCACTCGATTAGGGTTTTAGGGTTCAGGGTGTAGTTGGTAAGCATCTCCCCCCGCCGTCTCTCTGGCCAGCTTCCTGAGTCAAGCAGGGAATCAAAACAGAAATGCCTTTGAGGATCCTGGGAACTCATGTACACAAGAAACCCTAAGGTATGCTCCAGAGGTCATATGAAAGGGTTCCGTGATGTTCAAAAAATAGGGGCCCTCAATACAGACCTCAATATACTGCGATCCTTCTGATTGAGACTCCCAAAAGGGGAGCCAATCTTTGAAAACCGTCATCCTGATAAAGTCCTATGTAATCTCAGTTTCCGTTTCGCTTCCATTATTTTAGCCATTCACTTCTCCATAGCTGATCCCTATACCTACATAAGCCCAATAGCATGTATTCCCAAATCCCTGTGTAGGGTCCATCAGGATAAGCTCTCCCAAAACCCTAAACCCTTAAACCCAAAACCCTTAAACGCTAAACCCTTTGGCCGGGCATACGCGGCTATCACGAAAAATGTTCTCACGAAAACTGTTCTCAGGACTCCCATACAGACAATGGCTGGTCCTGTGCCTTTGAGAAACCCAACTGTGGCTTGGAATGGGTACACTAAGCTGGCAAAGGCGGCGCGCCGATGGCACAATGCCTAATTTGTAATTAGCTTTTTGCCCTCTGAGTTCGCCCTAAAAATCTTGGCGTGCTGCTCGCCTGGATGGTCATCAGGCAGCTTGCATAAACCCTAAACCCTGAAATCCTAAACCCCAAATAGTGGTTTCCATTGTATTTTCCATTATCCCAATATAACCCTAATGTTACCCCCATGGACCCCAACCCATCCAAACCCTAAACCCAAAAACCCAAAACCCAAAACCCTTAAACCCCCAACCCTACGCCCTTAAACCCTAAACCCCAAAACCCTCACCCCTAAAACCCTTAAACCCTTAAGCCCTAAACCCTAAAATCCTAAACCCTTCAACGTCAAACCCTAAACCCTCAAGCCCATATAAACTTACCATTACTCAGGGTACCCAAATTTCCTTAATTTTGAAATTTTAAAATTTCAATAGTTCAAAAATTCAAAACCAAAATAACCCCCAAATCCTAAGTAAGGGTAATAAACCCTAAACCCTAAACAGGGCAGAGCTTCATGGATAGGAAGGTCCCGGGACAGCCCCGAGGCGCTGCCGGGCAGCCAGCCACAGTGTCGCAGGTCTTGAAGGCACCCCACTCCTAGTGGTTCTGGGTTTAGGGCTTAGGATTTAGGTTTTTTTAAGCCTCCCGCACGCAGTCGGAACAAAGGCCATGTTGGCCGAGCGAGGATTTAGGATTTAGGGTTTCCTTGCCCACCAAAATTATGAACTGTTGGAGAAAAATTTTGCTAAAAAGATAATGTGGTTTCCCCAAACGATAAGCAAGTGAGGAAAACATGTTCCAAACGAGGGGAATATGGCTACCCTCAAACTAATCAACAATTGGGCCCTATGACTACAATACGACTCCCATAGGGTCCTCATTCTAAGGGTTGGGGTTACCAAAGACCTGCTTTACTCCCAGACAGTGGAAGGGCCTAACAAAGCCCTTGGCTGCAGAGGTTAATGCCCTAACCCTAATACGAAAAGCCTACACCCCTCTGAGATTAAATGTTGAAGGTGTATTATGATTTGTCACCACGGGAATATTTCATGCTCCAGCGAGGCGGTCGTTTCCTGCTTCTGAGGGTTCCCTCTGTTCGGGAGAATGCTATCTCAGGAGGGTGTTGGAGGTCTATTAATTACGAGAAATACCCATTGAGTAAGGACCTTACACTGTAGCGCTCTTTCAAACCCAGAACGGAAGAAGACCTTCCTCAAAAGGGTTGTTGCCGCTTGCATGGCCGTAGAGCAGGGCAAGGTAACAATTCCGGCAGAGGCAAGCTGCGCGACAGGGACAGCATCGGCATCTCAAAAGGGTCTAGGGTGGTCAGGCTGCAAAAAGAAGAATTAACGCTGACTACGGTGCCATGCGGGGGGCCTCGGAGAAAGGAGTGCTCATCATTGGACTGTTATGCGGCTGGCAGGGTTTCAGCTTTGGGTTCCCATTCCATCCCAAACAAATGCTACAAGAACTGCAAGTTCCCTGAAGAGAGCCCTGCACATAAGTCACTTTCCATTGTCGCGAGACATGAGTATATGTGGTGTATGCAGGGATGAGACAGGCAGGGTGTAGCATTGAGAACCCAAGAAGGGTAGTCATTGTTTCAAGGAGCTCAGCTAACTTGCCATACTCGTAGTAGCCCCCCCCTATACGGTAGTTTCCCAAAATAAGGGGACCCCCAATATAGACCCCAAAATACTATAGCCCTTATTTTAGATACCCCCAAAAAAGGTACCCATAAGTTTGTGAAACTCCCATACAAACCATATGTAACCCTAACCCGGAGCATTCAAACGAGGATCGTTGTTCCAGGATAGAAGCCGCTCCGCCTTGGAGGATCACTCCTACACCCTGGCTTGTTCAAAGCACTGAGTTGCTGTTAAGGAACTTAAATGAAGTTACCACAACATGGGTATATAGGATTTAGGGTTTAGGGTACCATAATAGGGGTATATAGGAAATAATGTGGTTTTCTTATTCTTGTGACTTGAGTTAAGTTCCCTCATAGTAACCCCAACCAGTCCCTCTTAGTGTAACGCTTGATTCGGAAGGGCACGAAGCGGGGTCCCTGCAATATGTCTCTTTCCATTTGATTCTGCATTATTGAAGTGAGAACCACACAAACCCAGCATCTTCCCTATATATCCCTATATGATGGCACCCATTTGTACTTGTACTTCTCTGTCTGTATGCTGAACAAGTCTTGCTTAGATAGGCGATGCATGAATGATGCTTCGCAAATTCAATCCAAGATTGTAACTCATCCAAATAAGAGAGATTAACAGTAGCACTAGTAATAACAATGATGTTATTGTTGAGTGCTACCAAATTTGGAATCTACCCAAATACTTGCAATACAAAAAAGTGTCATATTAAGTGTTGACTACTATCCTGGATAGTCCCCCAAAAAGATAATGGCACTAGTCTGGGGGTTATTGTGCCAATCTTAAATGCATGCTCCATTAAACGGACACGTTGCATTTTCACGGCCGGGAATGAACTTGTCAGCGTCCTTGAAGACTGATGGATCTTTGTTTGCCCCGCTGCTCAGCAACATGGTGAGCTCACCTTGGATTCGCTCGATAGTTCCCGTAACTAGGGGACCCCATTATAGACCTCCAAATACTTATCCCTCATTTCTGGAATCCCTATGCCATTTCCACCGTGCTCCCAAGTCAGGGCATGCGGCCTTCCCGTGCGTTCCAAGTCTTGTTGATGGAGCTGAAGTGGACCTCAACCCTAAACCCTTAAACCCTAAACCCCTAAACCTTAAACCCTTAACCCCTTAATCCCTAAACCCTAACCCCCCCCCTCCCCCCCTCCTTCGTAGGCTTTCGAAACTGTGCTGGGTTCATTCCGCCCACGGGCGGCTTGACCCGAGCAGCTTCAAGCCTGAGAAGCCAAACCAAGAGAGACACTCTGCAAGATAGCTGTATAGGGATTCTATAGGGGTTCTATAGGGGTGATATAGGGATTATATATGGGTTATATAGGGATTATACTGGGGTAATATAGGGATAATGGAAAAGAAAATGGAAAAACCTAAGAAAGCTCTTGAAAATTGATCCCGCGATCGAGGCTCATGAAGGCATCAGGGTCCTTTTTGAACAGCGGGACATAGAGGCCAGGGTCCTGTAGCAGTAGCGGCTTCACTTCTGAAGGTACACAAGGTAGTTTCCAAAAATTAGGGGTACCTTTTTAGGGGTCCCCATAAGAAGGATTACAGTATTTGGGGCTATTTTGGGGTCCCATTAGTTTGGGAAACTACCACAAGTCGCAAGGATCAGGGCCAGGAGACTCCTTCCAGATGATTCGGAGCGTTTCGTAGGCCAAATTGCCTGTCCCTCCATATCCGGCAAAGAGGGCGATCCACACCATCTCATCCAGGCGCTGCTTGCCTGGCCTGCCCCAGGATAATATGGGGGCTTTCCAGTACATTGGGGTCCACATTAGGGTCCCCTGTGCATGGAAACCGCAGGTGTTTATCTAATCTGGGGTCAGGGCGCAACTTTCATTAACTTTCACAAGAGCCCCTGCGACCCAAGCGCAAAAAGTTGAGGCGGGCAGCATGCCCCGCTCGGCGCCCAAAGCGATGAACTTCTTGGCGACATCGCCAGCTTCCACTTTCTTCATGATGATGGAACGTATCTCAGAGAGCCTGCGGCCTCATCTCAACAGAGACATCACAGCAACTATTATAACAGTACAGCTACGGCTGATGATGGTGATGATGACCACCACAATGACACAAGCTGATAGCATTCAACCCGAAAGCCTGCTGTCTTACCTGACAAACTGACGCCAACAATAAACCGATGTTCAAGATGAGGGCGAAAACCCTTTCGCCTGCCTTGGTATCCCAAGATAGGGGCGCCAAGCACTGCAGGGGTGAAAGTGCCATCCTTTCTTGAAAAGCCACTGGCATCCACAGGACCCAACTACTGCAGGCAGCATGGCAGGTTGAAACATTGCTGACCAACAAAAGCGCGCGAAACTCAGGTGCAGCATATGAATGCAGGCGAAGGTCGTATTCAAACATGATCCCAAGCTCGGTGCCCATATCTACACCAAAAAGAGCACGAAACCTGTTGGGAGGACATGCACAGAAAACATCCTTTGGTTCAGAGCCCCTCTTGGGACAACAAGTTTTAAAAGTCTGATCAGACAGTCAGGCTGCAGGTTGAAGCCCACGGTGTCAAAAACAGACCGTTTATCGCTGGAATCTGCCGTGATTCCAGGCGGAGCCTTAAAGTCCACCTTGAACTCCTGTGCGAGTGATGGCAGCCTGGGAAGCAGGAGCGCAAACAGCACAATCATAACAATCATAACCATTATGATGCAAGCGGTTGTAATAAAGCAATCTTGATAAAGCAAACAGGTATGAAACGATCAATGAAGTTGAAAAGCACGAAGCCCTCAGCAAATCAACGATGGTCTAAAACGGCTGCCAACCAGGCATGAGCTACAAACGAGGTGATCCTAGTATAATTGCCTCTGCGCTAGGCTCATCAGTGTTCAGGACTGCTATGGAGGAGAGAGCCGTTACTGCCTATTCAAGATCAAGTGCTCACCTAAGAGTCAGAGATCCGCCACGTGACCCATCAGCCAATAGATGCCGCCGGGCTGTGTGTTCAGAGGTGCCCGTGTCAAAATTCAGCAGGATATCTGGAGAGGTGTCTGGCATTACTCCTGGGCCCAGGAGCTGTTGGCATGCTCTACAGTAGCTAGCTCTTCTGCTGCTATCCTCAGCCCCTCCCCACCTTTCTGAGAATGTGGGCTGGCGGCATTGTTCATGGAAACACAAAGGGGTACCCCACATCAGCAAGGAACAGAACCTGTTTGTTGAATATCTCTACGATCTGTGTTGGCACAGGAATGTTCTTATGGCCTGTTCCATATGGCCATCCTACCCCATCCCATCGCTTACACTCACCAATCTGCCTAAGAACCCCTCTGTGCACCCATCGAAAACCCCCTAAACCCTAAACCCTAAAAGAACCGGACCTCAAGCCAGCTTTCATCGCCCAAGCGCCTGCTGGGAGAGATGACTTGTTTGATGCCACCATCATGTCAGGTGGTCGGCCAGCAGCAGGATCGTGAGCCCAACTCTTGTATGCGGAGTGGGAGAAATGAATGGTACCCACAACTTAGTGCAACGAGGAGATTTGGAGTTGAGGATCTGGCAAAGTCATGCACATCTGTCTTCGCATCATAATAAGAATGGTTCCCAGTGTGTCATCCTAAACCCCAGCACCAACAGCGGTAGAACAAGCGTAAGAACCCAGACCTGAAGTTGGAAAGTGTCCAGCTCTAAAGAGAGCGAGGATCCTACATTGCATTCGCACAGATAAACAGGAGCATTCAATAGTATAGGAGGAGGGGTGGGGGGTTACCCTGGGCTATATAGGGATTTTATCGGGGTTATATGGGGGTTATATAAGGATAACGGAAAAGAAAATAGAAACTACTATTTAGGGTAGTGGGGTAATGGGGAAGGACATCAATGCATCCAGGCACGGTCCCCATGAAAGGCCCAGCTAGGCGAGATTGTTGGAAATAGGCCAACGCCAGTCTCCCAGGTGAAGGTCTGGATAAGTTCCGCAGCCACCTGGTATCTCTCTCAAAAATGCTACAACCCCTATAATGCTTCTATAGAAGCCCCATATTATCCCTATAAAACCCCTATACTATCCCTATATCATATAACCCCTTAAATTATCCCTGTATAACCCCTATAGCCCTATATAACCCTAGATTATCCCTATGTAACCCCTGTATTGTCCCTATATAACCCTTATGTTATCCCTATCTAACCACTTTTGTATCCCCGAAGACTCCCAAGATCTCCTCTAATCTCTACAAAAGGGGGGGGGCAATCCTTTTTGGGGGTCCCCATACCAAGGATTCCACTCTCTGACAAATACGCACCTCGTCCTTGACGCAGCCCAGGTAATCTCCCAAGCAATATGTGAAATGGCGGCCTCACAAGCTTCTACTTCTCACCAATTGAAGGGAGTTAGACAAGGTTACAACCTACCTGTGGAGACCAATCCAGACAGAACGATTCCCGTTCCAGAGAAATAAGTCATCGTTGTTTTATGAAACTCGCGAGAGATCTCTGGCACCATCAGCGCTCCAAATAACCTCGAGTTGCATCTGACCACATTTCAGCTTAGCAAGCCCATGAGCATCACAATTCAACTTGAGAAGAGTGACTTAGCGTTTATACTGTCGCAGCGGCGGCAGCAGCAGCAGTGGCAAGCGTCAAGCAGCAAGCAGCAGGAAGCGGCAGCAGGAAGCGGCAGCAGGAAGCGGCAGCAGCAGTAGCAGCTGCAGCAGCAATTGTGGCAGTGGTGAAGGTGGCAACAGCAGCTGCAGCAGCAGCAGCAGCAGTACTCAAGAAAAATGATAACAGTGAACTGAAAACAAGAACTGGTGCTATGTATAAAAAGTTCTTTGTTTTTTGACTCGGAATGTTCTTCTCTGCTGTGTTTTCTCTTATCGTTGTTCCAAGGTTTGGAACTTGCTATTGGGTCATCATTGTTCATGCATTTTGCACTTCGCGGCGCCCCCGGAAGTAATCCTCTGGCGGAGAGGTTTTTTACAACCCCAAATGGTCAACAGTAAAACAGTACAGGTCATGCACAGCACGGTAACTCACCTTTTAAATCGAATGTGGACCAAGGAGCGCAGCTATGGTCGCCAGAATGAACATCACGAAGCACCCAGCACCGCAAGCGCACATGGTTATACACATTTGTAGAGAAATCAGTGCTGGCCTTAACCCTAGACTCGACACTACGCCTACAATGTGCAGGTTCAAAAGCAGTTGCTCATGCTGTCAATTCACGCTTGAGACGCAGCAGTGCCGACAATGCAGATCGAGATGCTGCTTGCGCATAGCTTGCAACCTGCACAGCATAGAAAAACCGTGCTGCTTGCACTGCCTGGCCAGCCGCAGCTGCGGAGCATCTTCTGCAAGTTCCTCCCCCTGCCATACGCACATGGTGCTTTTTAGACGTTAAACACTTCCCCAGGACTCTAATGTAAGCGACCCGCCTGGCTGGCACTAGACGGCCCTCAGACAGGTAATGGGTAAAGAATGCTCAAACGTCGTCTGTGTCAGTGGCATCTAGACATCTTTCGAGCTTGGCGAAAAATGAGTCAGTGGCCTGTGGACAAACCGTTCTCCATAAGCACCTTCATCTGCAAATCAGATTCTATCAGTAGTGCAGAGTGCTCGAAAGTCACGACAAGCAATACAAAGGCTCTAGTCAAAGGGAGAAAGAATTCGTGGAGCCTTGCGCAGCTCATGGTTCGCAACCTGCAAATCAAGGGCAGCTTCTCCCCAAGACTCTGACTGTACTCGAAGCAGTTCCGCAACTACAAGCAGAATCACAACTGTGCTCATCGCCACAGGTGTTGGCTGCGATCAGCAAAGCATCTATGTACATCCCTCAACCCCAATCCTTCAACGTCCAACCCTCAACCCGAAGCCCTACAGTACCTTCCATGGTATATTTTCTACATTTGAACAAGAGAGCTCAGGTGGACAAAGGTCCTCTTATATGAGCTGTAGTCTAAACTCCTAGTATCCGCCTGAATAACCCCTATAGTAGTCCCCTATATAATCCCTTATCTGGGTAGGCCCCTGGGATATTTCACATTTTCCCTAATGGCTTTAATAAGGGACCCTATATACTGACATTTTTCGAAGGGTTTAGGGGCCAACCCAGTTATAGAACTCCCTTTATTAAGGAGTTTAGACTACAGCCCATCTGGGTCGACCCTGAAGTTTCTCCTGGAAGCCAGCAGCCCCTGTTTGTGGCTAACCTTATATGGGGGTTTCCCAAAATTAGGGGTACCATTTTGGGGGTCCCCATAATAAGGGCTATACCATATAACCCTTTCTAAGCCCATATGTACTGTAGTCTAAACTCCTTAAAGGGGGATTATATAGGGGATTATATATGGGACTACTATAAGGGTTGCTAAGGGGTATACTAGGAGTTTAGACTATAGCTTATATAACCTTTATACCCCGATATAGCCCTATATAACCCTACACAGCCCTATATAACCTTACTTGTTGCGAGCGTCGTTTTGTAAAATCGGGCGACCCCAGGACCAGTTTGGGGTTTAGGGGAAATTTGGGATTGCCGGGCACCATACCTAGGTTGACTCTCTATAAGCCCTGGACCCTATATAGCCCCATACAACCCGCAGAAAATCTTTGCATAACCCTTAGAGAGCCCTGGTCCACTTACCAGCTTAGGGGCTCATCGTTGGGCTTCTGGTTTAAGGTTCATTGCGGTTTATAAGAGAAGGGTCTAGAGTTTAGTGCCTAGGGTTCAGCTTGAAGTTCAACCCCTCCTCATCCCTTGTTGAGTTCATGAGAGCGGCTTTTCGTCACCCAGCGGCTCCGGAAGAACTTCCAAACCCTACACCCCTAAATCCTGGACCCACCTAGGTTTAGGGTTTAGGAAAACTCAAGACCGTAGACCGCAAACTGCAGTGAAGATGTGCTAAAAATCTTGAATCCTTGTTCTGCTGGTTGCGTCCTGGCGAAATCGCTCGTGTCCGCTGCGAACCCAAAGTGCAGGGGTTTGGGGATTGCCCAAACCCCAAAAGTGCGCATAATGGTCATTGTAACTATTTTTACGGCCTTGGAAACATCATTTTACTGACTTTTGGGGCCGAGGTAGTTTTTCGGGTACGGGTTTAAGGGGTTGACGGGGTATTATACCCCGTAGTGGACAAGAACGTGGAACATGAAACGGAAACCGATTTTTTTTTCGTCGTTTGGGGGCTTGGGACTTACCAAGAGAGCCCAACATACCTAAGTTGTGGAATATTCCCTTGTTGACAGTAGCACCCCTAATATGACTTACAGAATGTTTCTCCAGGGTTACAGGGCTTCAGACGAAGTCGCCCGGACCATTTTGTTTAGGCTTTAGGGTTGCTTGGAGGCCCATGCGATTTAGTCACTACGTATAGCTAGGATTATAACCCTACATATAGCTGGGGTAACCCCTACAAGCCCATTTAGGGGGATTATAAGTAGGGTTAGCCCAGATATAAGTGGTTCCTAAGTCCCATGGGCCTCCAAGTGAGGGTTTAGGATTGAGGGCTCGGCAGAGTCGTGCACGAGGTCAGCGCCACTGAAGCAACCACGGTTGCACCCACACGTCGTGATTTTGGGTAGATGACGAAAGCCTGATTGATGGATGCTTGAGAACTGTACCTCAGCCCTAAACCCTAAACCCAAACCCTAAACCTTAAACCCTAAACCCTAAAGCTTACAAACATTAATCACCTCAACACGAAAGCCTCCCAAACATCTGCAAACCAAAGTATCAGGCCGAAACTCTTCTGTAGACTGTAGAGTCACATGAGGTATAGTCTAAACTCTCTGAAGGGGGTTATATAGGGGATTATTCTTGGGCATATTAAGGGGGATACTAGGAGTTTAGATTATGGGTCACATGGGGGGTTTCTAAAATTAGGGTACCTACCACCATGGAGAATCAGATGGAAAAGAAAATAGAGAATGAAATGGAAACTAGTATATATAGGGGATTTTAGGGGTTAGGGTGTCCCAAAATTAGGTGTATCATTTTGGGTGTCCCCATAATAAGTATTGCAGTATTTTGGGGTCTATATTGGGGTCCACCTACCGTGTAAAACTACTAAGGCAACAGAGGATGACAGCGATGAAGAACATGCATAGTACCCGGGTAACGCTATGACGACCTCGCCCGGCCTATGCAGGAAACAGGTTGTTGGATACTTCCCCAACCATTACCGCCCCCCAGTTAACTAGTTCATGTAATAGTATACCCGCAATAGGGCTCTATGTATCACTCTTATCGTGTGGGGCAGTATCCAAGAAATAGTTGCACACAGCTTCGTCTAAGTTTTTTGGAATGATCTCAATCTGGTCAAATAGTATAGGCTTCCCACTTCTTACCCAAGGATCCCAAACCCTACCCCCCAAGCTGTGAACCCCAAGCTGTGTATCCACTAAACCTTTTTTCCCTGAACCCTTAATCAAACCCAAGCTCTAAAGCGTACACCCAAACCCTAAGTCCCCAAACCCCTATACATCCCTGAAACCCTGAGCCCCAAAACCCCCAAACTTTACACCACACCCCAACCCCCACTCGTCTCTGCAAGAGGAGCTAGTGAGAGCCATCAGCATGGTGCACGGGCCGAGGCTCGTATCCAGGCTGCTAGCGGTACCTCCTTTTTGGTTAGTTCTTATGCTCTCTGTTGCTGGAGGCGGTGGTGGTGGTGGTGTAGGGGTTCGGGGTTCGGGGTTCGGGGTGGGGGTCGAGGCGGCGGTGGCGGCGGCGGTTGTGGTTGCGGGGGCGGCGGTGGTTGTGGTTGCGGGGGCGGCGGTGGTTGTGGTGGAGGGCGCGGCGGCGATGATATGAATTTTGTCTGCTACTCGCAAGGATCGGGTCTCAGGCGTCAATTTCCTTGCATCTATGTTGGATGTATTAGGGGTAAATGTGTGGCAGATTCTGGTTTTCACGCGAAGACGTGTGGGGTCTGGATTCTGCTGAGGCATTACTACTTGCTGGGTAAGAACGTTTACCTGTTGGCTTTCCGGGCTTGCGGGTGGCCGGTATAGTTTCAGTTTTGGATAGGCCCCTACATTATCCCTTGCAAAGGTGTGTGTATGTAAAGGCTGGCCCCCACGAAGTGTTTCTGCATGGCCCAGGTATCCTTGCGTCGCTCAAGCCTCATCCAAACGTTGTAAGCACCTCGGCAGCAGTCGGAGGCTTCTTGTGAAGCTTTTGGTTTAGAGTGTTCGACCGTCCTAGACAATCACGAAAGGCAAACATACCTAGAAATGTTGGGTACAACAATCGTTCAATAGGTACATTGGTTTCTCTCGGCAAGTGCCATCATTTTGTGGAGGGCAGCGCTTAGGCTTCCTTTTCGTTAATATCTGCGACATGCAAACGAGCTATAGTCTAAACTCCTTAAATGGGATTCTATACGGGACTTTTTACGGGACTACTGTAGGGGTTATTAATGGGGATACTAGGAGTTTAGACTATGGCTCAAATGGTGTTGAGCCCTAAGCCTAAACCAGACACCTTCCCACTGGTAGCTTTGATTTTCTTTGTTGTCCTTACTTGGAGGCCCATGGGACTTAGTAACTACTTATAACTGGGATTATAACCCTATTTATAATAATTAGGGTAACCTCTATAAGCCCGTTTAGGGGGATTATAAGTAGGGTTAGAAGCCCAGTTATAAGTGGTTACTAAGTCCCATGGGACTCCATGTAATCCCTACATAATACATCCTCATGAAGCCCTAACATTTTGAATTGTGGGGGTCGTCAAACCCTAAATCCGAACCTCCAACTACCCGAGCTTCCCTAAACCCTAAACCCCAAAACCCTACCCTAAACCCTAAGCCCTAAACCCTAAACCCCAAATTAATGGGTTGATGTAATGGATCAGGCGCTCCACCTCCAGTGATCGCACCTCAATTTGCGCCCTCATAACCTAGGGTTTAGGGTTTAGGGTTTAGGGCCCTAGACCCTGTGGCTCAGTTTTCGCATGTGCTAGAACTGATAGTTTCACTAAGCAGGGGGACCCTAATGTAAACCCCAAAACACTATAGTCTTATAGAGACCCCCAAAAAGGGTTCCCCGTAATTTTGGGAAATCCCCAATTCTCAGCAGCACGCGAATAGTCCCCCTTAAGTGCGTAGGGATTGTGGCTTAGGGTTTATTGATTAGGGGTTGCGGTTTAGGGTTATAGTCTCTCTTAAGTAGATAGAATATGGCTTTGGGTATAGTATAATAAGATCCCCAAATATACCATATTCTATACCCAATTTCACCCTAAATGGTAGTTTCCATTTTCTTTTCCAATATCCCCATATAACCCCATATAACCCCAATATAACCCTGATTTTATCCCATATTCTATCTATTTAAGGGGGACTATAACCTTTCAACCCGCAGCCGCAAAACTATTTCCTGAACCTTCAGTACAAGGCGCTGCAACTTGCCTCGCACGCCTGAAGCCTAGGACGTGTAAGGCGCAGGGCTTAGGGATTAAAGGCTTTAAACCGAAGATAATACTCCAAGCTCTGTACTCCTATACGCTCAGGTGATATGATCCCCTAAATCCCAAGATTCTAAACCTTCTTCCTGAATCCTGGATGGCCTCTGCTGCACGCAGTGTTGTGGCCATGTGGGAGTCTTTCAAGACAGCTACTATACATTCCTTTTTAGGCAACCCTAAACCCTAAACCCTAAACATGAAACCCTAAACATGAACATGATCTGCAAACATCCCCAGGAGGGCCAAAGCACTCGTCTTCGCACACAGAGGGGTTCTCTGCTTGAAACCCTATATGGTAGTTTCCCAAAATTAGGGGTACCTTTTTGGGGGTCCGCATAATAAGGATTATAGTATTTTGGGGTCTATATTGGGGTCCCCCTATTTAAGGAAACTACCATATAAACCCTGAACCCTAAGCTCTGAGCCCATCCTTTCGGGTTGACGTAGCGAAGCCATGCACTTGGAACACCCAACCCTAAACCCTAAACCCTAAACGGCCCCAAACCCTTCAGCCCAAACCCTGCCTGCACGCCCAGCACGCCAACGCCCAGGTTTTCATGGCCTCTTCTGCAGTGCTGAGGGGTCTGAGGCTGGGGGGCGTCGCTGGGTTTAGGGTTTAGGGTTTAGGGTGCTGGTTGGAGGTGCAGGTTTATCAGGTTTGTAGAGTATGGTTCTGATTTTTTTTTGCTTGTCCACTTAAAGACGGGATAAAAGCTTCTAACTTTCGACTTGATGGTATCCTAGTGTCACGCGTGGGTTCCCTGTTGACTATTACTTAACAAAATGCGTCCAGACGACTTGCAACCCTTAATGGGGATAGGCATCACATTTTTGACAGGCAGAACATGGCTACCTGCCTCAGGACAAGCAAAGTGATTAATTTAAGGATTCAGGGATAATGCCAACAAGGGCAAAAGAGGGAAAGCTCGCAACTGCATGACAAATTTTATGTGCTCGAAAGGTCCTTCACTGGGTATACGGGGCTCTTGAGGCGGGCGCCCAACATTTGGCTTGGAAGGGTGAGTTTTTACAAATTTGATTGGGGGCTGGGGGGTAGGTTTCCTGGACCTGTGGCCATAATAAGGACTAATATATGGGGTCTATATTGGGGTACCCTAATTCTATGAAATTTCTGGGAAACTACACTAAAGTCTCCTCAACCCTGGCTTTTGTTCCGCCACTTGGTTCGCGAAGGTGCCGGCCTCCCAGAGGAGTAATGAGGCCACTGCCCAAGAACAGGTTCATTAATTATCTTTGTTTTCAATTCCTGAACCCTAAGCCCTGAAACCTCAAACTGTCTGAAGGAGCTGGAATCCACCCTGAACCCTAAGCCCCCAACCCTAAGCCCTAAGCCCTGAAACCTCAAACTTTCGCAGGGAGCTGGAATCCACCCATAACTCTAAACCCCAAACCCTTCGTCCTGCAGACTCAAAGTTTCTGAACCAGCTGGAGTCCACCCAGAACCCTAAACCCCAAACCCTGAGCCCTCAAGACTCAAACTTGCTGAAGGAGCTGGAACCCACCCTAAACCCTTAACCCTTAGCCTTGACTCAAACTTGCTGAAGGAGCTGGAATCAACCCTGAACCCTAAACCCCAAACACTAAGCCCTGAGCTCTGCAACCTCAAACTTTCTCAAGGAGCTGGAATCCATGTTGGGATCCTTCGCAAAGCGAACATTTTCGAAGCGCCCTGGTCGAGTTCAGGGAGGGGGCTTGAGCGCTCAGGGCCAGGGCTTAGGGTTTAGGGGGTTTAGGGTTGGGGTTTAGGGTTCAGGGTTTAGGGTCTAAGGCGTTAGGGGGCATTCAGGATGACTTCCTCGGCCCCGAGTTCGGCGTTCAAGTTCAGGGTTTAGGGTTCCCCGCGTGCTTCGTGTTCGAAAACTCGAGATGGAACAACAGGAACATCCGGTATTCTTACTCGAAGGGAGGTTGGATGGATGAGCTTGAAATTTGGTCATTGTTGGATTTAGTCGGTACTCGTATTAAAGCCCAATGAGGAATGCATGAATATGATTGTAGATGGTGAGGGGCCAGTACATTCTAAACCCTAGGGCGGGAGTTTGCCCGGAAACCTAAACCCTAAGCCCTAAATGTGGTTTCGGGCTTGGGGGTGGCTGGGCATGAGACTTAAACTTAAACCTAAGCCCCGAAACCCGAAACACAAAGGCTTCAACCTAAATTAAACGGGGCTCCAGGGGTGTTAAGGGTTTAGGGCGTATTTCGGGTTTCCCAAAATTAGCGCTACCTTTTTGGGGTGCCCATTTCGCTGTATATTGGGATCTATTTTGGGGTCCCTCTGTTCAGGGAAAGGACCAGGCTCTTTCGTGAGTCTGCATTCCGGGTGCTCTTTGCATTATCCCGGTAAAGGCTTCCAAGCACAACTCTACAGTGGCTTCTTTCTTCCTAGGCCAATCGGACTAAGGGAAGCTGTGAAATTTAACTCACAAACCCAGTTCGAAAGGGCTTCAGCGTTAACCCTAAACCCTAAACCCTAAACCGTGTTGCAGATCTCCGAATCCAGTCACCACCTCGAGCCCAAAAACACGAAGTCCCGTATAACCCGCGTCATTGTTGGACATGATCTTCCTAGCTTCCCCAGGAAGCCCCCGTTTGGTTGTTTGTAGAACTGGCTTGTGTTGCATAATAAGGTGTATTTTTGTGTTCTAGGTTCCTAGGAAATTACCTTAGGCTGCGAAAGCAGAAGCCAGGGTCATAATTTGCAAGAGTATCCTATAATATTGATCCCTGATAAATGAACCCCCTTGCTTTTGAGAGCCTTAATATTAGGATCCCTCATATATTCCCTATTAAGGAGGGGGGGGTAATTAGTCAGGGGTCTTGGTTAACCAGCCAGCCTCAAGCCCCTCTACCCCTCAAGCTGCAACCTTAAACCCTAAACAGCGAAACCGAAACAACCTAGGCCTGAGTTCTAAACCCGAGGCCCTAGATTTCAGATCCTCAACCCTAATTCCTAAGTCCTGAAGCTGCATTTTTTCGTAAAGACTATTTTGGCCACCTTGTGTTCTAGGGAGGATGCAAGGCATTTCCGTGGATTTGTCATGATGGTTGCGGTCAAATTGAGTTACTATTGTAAGGAAGCCATATGGTTTAACTTTATCTATAATGCCATTACTTAAGGTATTTCCTTAACAGCAACCGGGTAATGTCCTTAAACAGGCTTACCTGTTCCACTATCGAGTGGTTTTGGTCGCCTTGCTATCTCAGGAAGCAGCTCCATGTCAGCCGGGCACTCAAGGAGTCATCGACGTTGCAGGTTAGCCCTAGAGACTGTAGGCTATTAAGTGGTTGGAAGGAAGGGGGTCTAGTGATTTTGGGTTTGGGGTTTTGGGTGCTTTAGGGATTTAGAGGCTTGGGCTCTTGAGGGTTCAAGGTTTAGTCTTCTTACCCTGTACATGCCTAAAAGCAGCGATAAAACCTAAATATGTAAGAATATGTTCAGTGGATAATGCGGATAACCCTCGCTACAATTACAGCACAGTTGAAATAACACCCAAGCCGTATTTAATCATTCAAAGTACATGGAATACTGTTGACCTCTTGTCGCTTAATTAGGCGTAGTGCCCCCTGAGTCTCTAGAAAGCCGACCCTGGTTTGCATGGCCCTAAACCGGGGTAGGGTTTAGGCCTTAGGGTTTAGGAACATTAAACAACTCATCTTCGCAAACTGTAAGACGAAACATATTAGACTTGTTCGTGAAATGTTTCCTATGTAATTCACAGTAGGGGCCCGACAACGCCTTTATGACCCTACGTGTCCCTGGGGTTCGTGAGGGTACCCTCTCTTGCAAAACTTCCTACACCCTAAACTTTGTACACCCTTAAACCCCTCTGGAGAGAGATTTGAATTAAACCTCTAATGGGGCCCTTAGCCCTAAATCTTCCATGATGGCCTGCACCAAGCATATCCCAGGCCCGGCGGTGTCTTCTAGCTCGCAGCCCAACACCGCAGTTCTGACGGCATTTAGATAGGTTCTAGGGTTTCGGGGGTTACCCCCCATATTCTGAAACTTTGAATTTGAGGTTTATGGTTTGGTTTTGAGGGTTGTCAGTGTACTCCCATGGGCCATGCAGGGTTCGCATCTTGGTGTTGAGGGCTTAGGGCTTTGTCCATCCCATGGCTACAACTTTCACGTGTTTCTGTAATAGCTGTAGGGGAGTGTTGCCCCTAGGACGTTAACTAAGTAACACCCTAAACCCTGAACCCTAAACCTCAAGATGGCAAGCAGCGCCCAAGTCGGGCTCAGGTTTTGGAAGGTAGGCGGTAGGCGTTACATGTCAGATTGTCGTTGCAGTGGAGAGACCTGTTTAGTCTTAGGGTTTAGGGTTTGCGTGGGTCATATTCAAGATTTTAAAGTAGCTGTTCGGAAATGGAAATGAGAAAGCCTGCGGTAACCTGTTTTGCCCCAGCTCTTTTGCCAGGCTTGGAGCCCCTGAGCCCCCAAAACTTAAACCTTAAACCCTAAACTCCTAAACCCCTAAACCCTAAACTCTAAACCCTAAACCCCTAAGCCCTAAACTGAACCCTAAACCCTAAACTCAAAGAGGAAGGGGAGCCCGTGCACTGTACGTCTCCTACACAACTTGGAGGCCCATGGGACTTAGTAACCACTTATAACTAGGCTTATAACCCTAGTTGTAATCCCCCTAAATGGGCTTATGGGGGTTACCCCCAATTATAAGTAGGGTTATAGTTCCAGTTATAAGTAGTTACTAAGTCCCATGGGCCTCCAAGAACTCAGGCGCCTCCGTCTCCTGCACCGGAGAGCTCACCGTGCCTTGGTTGCAGGGGAAGGGCTTTATCGAGGCTGAGGATTTGAGGGTTTAGGGTTTAAGGGTTGTAGGGTTTAGGGTTTCAGGGTTTTAGGGTTTTAGGGTTTAGGCTTTAGGAGAGCAGTGGGGTTTAGAGTTCAGAAAGTTGTAGGCTGTAGGGTTTTGGAGTTCAGGGCTCAGAGCACTACATACATGGCTCAGGGTTTGGGGGTTTAGGGTTCAAAGGGTTTGTAGGGCTTAGGGTTTCGGGATTTAGGGGTCGGAAGGCTTAAGGGCTCAGGGCCAGGTAGGGTACGCCGCTGTAGCAGGCTTTTCGTTCTTTTTTGGTTTAGGGTTTGGGGTTTAGGGTTTAGGGTTTGGGGTTTTTGGGTGTGCTGCTTGGAGTTGTCGAGGCCCCGGGTGGGTCAGGGTTCAGTGAGCCTTGGGTACCTTAAGCTCTAAGCCCTGAACCTCTTTTCATGGGTTCCGCTATTACCCCCCTATACAACCTCCCTAGGTTTCCCCCTTAATTAAGGTAGTAGTTTAGGGATAGAGGCCTAATTGATGCTAATTACGAGGGAACATGGGGTGGGGGGATTGTATAGAGAGGGGTAGAAAGCAAACCCATGATCTTTTCTTTCGGCCTGGTGTTTAGGGTTCAGGGTCAAGGGTTCAGAGCTTAATGTTTCGTACGTACATCTAGTGTCCGGCGCTGAGAGCCTAGGCATCACCGCTGCGGGATCTATTTAGGGAGACGTTAGTAAGTTCTATGCATCTGTCCCAAGACCCTAGACACTGAACCCTAAAACCCAAGCCCTGGATACCCTTAGCATTTTCCTGCATTTTCCTCTCAGCCCTAAGCCGTGAACCCTAAACCCTGTTCAGAGCAAGCGCTATTGCAACTGACGTGGGGGGTACTCCACAGACCTTGCGCGTGCGTACGCATCATGAGGAGGGGGATGGTTCGCAGTTATAAAGAAGTTACATAGGGATTCTGTTTTCTTCTTTCCTGCTAGCCACCAGTAAGTAAACTTAACCCTAAACCCTGTGGAATCTAGGAGACATCTTGGGGACCGTTCTTTCAGGCCTCAGGTTTCAAGCTTTTCTGACCACACATGCGCCCCAAGCTGGGAAGCCAAGCGAGTACTGTCGAAGCTTAGAGGGTTGCGTGGGATGGTATTGAGATGTAGAACGACGCTTAAGGGTTTGGGGATTTGGGGTAATAGTGGAGCTGAAACCCTAGACTCTAAACCCCAAAACCCTAAATATTAAATCCTAAACCCTGAACCTATTGATACGAAGCATCCTGCCTGGCATACCATAAAGGTTTAGGGTCTAGGGAGTTTAGGGAGTTTAGGGAGTTTAGGGAGTTTAGGGAGTTTAGGGTTTAGGGTTTAAATTCCCAATGTATAAGGCACTTAAGGTCATGCAGGATGTTTAGTATCCACCCCACAAACCCCTACAGAATTCCTGTCTCCATTTGATTTCCCATGTTCTTTTTTCCATTCGATCCTCCATTATTGGGGTAAAAGCCCTATACGCACCCTAGACCAAAATAGTATCCACCATATGAAGCGAAAACATGATTATTTAGGCGTTCACATGGGTCGAAGGTATTGGCCCAAATCTTTCAATTTTTGGGGGAATATGAAAGTATTCTAAGGGAGGATATGGATCATTATTCAAGCTTCTACATTTACAGCACTGTCACCAAGGTCTTTCAGGTTAAAGACGCAGTCATCCGAATCTTGGTGATATAGGTGTCTGAGCGTGGTGTGATTTTAGGCTTTGGATTTTGCTTTGGGTTTAGCGATTTCTGAGTCTAGGGCTTAGCGCTCAGGGCTCCAAATTTATTCCGAGCCCTTAACTTTAAATCCCGAATCCTAAACCTCAAACCCTAAACCCTAAATCCTAAACCCTAAAGCCTATATAACCCCATTATAGTAGTTTCCATTTTCTGTTCCATTATCCCTATATAACCCGAAACAACTAGCAGTAGGGGTGACGGTGAAGTTCAGACCTTGGGATCCATGGCTTCAGGTTTTAGAGTTCAGGCGGATGTTTGCCTAAGGCTATGGGTTCCGAGTCCCGGGTGACTTTTTAGATTTAGGGTTTAGGGTTTGGGGTTGGGGGTTGGGGGTTTAGGGTTTAGGGTTTAGGGTTTGGGGTTGGGGGTTTAGGGTTTAGGGTTTAGGGTTTGGGTTTAGGGCGTAATCACTTGAAGAGATTTCTTGGGTGTGATCTCTTCCTGTAACCGTCTTTAAACGGGCTTGATTGCCGGGCGTTCATCTCCTTTAACTTTTCTTTTGTGGTAATTATTGCTGTAAAGGGGGAATCACCAAAGGAACATACCGTTGTCCCTATATTGACGCCCGCAGTGTGCCACCTGGCAAACTGTATTGTAGCGGCCTAAATAATTACCAATATGATGGTCCCATATTCCTTGTATAATCATAGCAGATGGTACCTCAAATGGACCTCAAAAATGATATTGGTAATTGCTTAGGCCCCTATGGTAGATGTTTTGGAAGCTTTCGGGTTCTAGGCTCGCTCCGCGTGGAAGTAAGAAGCTAGTGAATAGGAGAATTTCGTGACTCCAAGCCTCCAACTAAGCACCTTGTTGGAGACCCTAACCCCTAAACCCTAAGCCGCATGCTGATTATCAGGTTCTCAGATTGTAGGCTTGAGCAAAATAGGCTTTAGGGTTTAGGGATTACTAGCACCGAGAATTGGATCCTCATCAGTTTCATGGAGATTTGGAACTCAGGTTTGTGTTTGGGGCTCTCCCGAGACCCAAAACCCTAACCCCTAGGTCTACCACAAGGTTCTGGGGACGATGATGGCCACGCCAGGGCTCATGCTTAGGGGTTTACTTGCCGGTTCTGCAGGGGGAGTGTGGACAGTGGCCCATATCATGCATTTGTGGTACCTATATTCTCCCCCACGCCTCCCCTGAAGCACTTGTAAGACATGTTTTTGGTGGCAATTGCCTACAGACCCTAGGATTATCCATCCTGGCCATGTGACGGTGCCAATTTTGCGCTAAGCCCGAAGCCCTAAAGCCTCAAGCACGGCCGTCTCAGTTCTGACTATGGTCCCTTTCAAGGGGGCGAGATCGGTGTGGGGACGGGTAGCGTTTAGGGTCATGTCATTCCAGTAAGTCCTGAGCTCCGCATTATGTATATCTTAGGAGGACCCCCCCCCCCCACACTGTAATTGTGCTGTAACAGGAATATAAGAGGACCCTGATACAGGGGATCCACCTAAGGTGTATAAGAAACCCTGGACCTCGAAGCTGTGGTCTCCTTAGGAAGTACTTCTCCTTCGTAGTATAGTATAGCCCTCAGGAAGTACTGACAATATTTTTAATTCATATGTCTAGGGGGATTACAATGAAGAACCCTAAACCCTAAACCCTAACTTCCAATTTCTTTTCCAGTCCTAACCTGGATCCCTGAAATGGGTCAACCGGACAACGTCATTCAAGCCGTTCTCAGAAAAGCATACGGGACATTGTCAAGATTATGCCTATATAGGGAGGTTGGGGATGTACTGTTTGGGGATCCTCCCATAATCAACTTGCAGTTCCCCTTCAGGCCTTTGGCTTGTCAGAAACTCGCCGTATGTGTTCAACAAAATCGACAAAACATCCAAAACACATTTCTCAAGTTTAAATACTAAAAAACATTGGGAATCCAAGCCCTGAAGCCCGAGGCCCTGAAGCTAAAAGCCCCAAACCCCGGCCGCAGGCATATATGCAGCCCGGTAAGTTTCCAGGACCTTGGGCTCATCATCTGTACAGGGTTTAGGGTTCAGGGTTTAGGGCAATGAGCTGTAGTCTAAACTCCTAAAAGGGGGTGATATAGGGGCCTTTATAGATTTCCTGTTATAGGGCTTATTCGGGGATGCTAGGAGTTTAGACTATAGCTCATGTGTACCCCCGTTTCGACATTGAGTTGAAGCCTTGAACTTACATGAATCGGCGCTTTGAGAGGGATACTGGATTCCCCAATGATCCTAATCTAGAGTAATATTTTCGATTCCTTCTTGGGTACGGTATTTTGATGTCCCTGATGTAGAGTTAGAGTATTTCCTACATCCTTCACTTCGCCATCTATGTTCACAAGCAGAAGATCATCCCTCTTGTTTCCCAACGGCCAACAGCAGAATGACTCGCATGGTATGTTTTGCCGAGGAGTTTGTACCAACACAGGGACGCCCTGATCTTCCCCGGCTGCATTTGTTCACCTTGCAGCGCGACAGAATTGTTTGGAGGGTCTGGGGTTTTTCGAGGGTTAACTTGGGGTGCAGGGTTGTCTTCATGAAATTGGGGGTCAGTGCTTCAGCATGCTAAGGTGAGCCACTTGTGGCCTTCAACATGCCATAACTCCTTGCGTAACCGGTTAATCAAGTGGTGTAAGATGACCTGGATCCATAGTCCCGCTTGAGTAGATAGAATATGGCGTTGGGTAGATTTTAGTAAGATACCCATATACCCCACATTCTATCTCCTTAAGGGGGACTATACAGTTCAGCACGAGTTTTCGAGCCCTGGCAGGATGCGATGCGTGAGTTTCAGGAGTAATGAAGGCATAGTTTATAATTTTGACACTACGAAATCCTGCATGGCCCTACTATATTATAGTACAAATCCCAAGGTATAAGTACCAAACCCTAAACCCTAAACCGCGTGGCCCATGCAGGATTTTCAGTATCCACCGCAGTTCAGGGTTTATGGTTTCTTGAACGGCAGTCTTTTGGGATAGTTTGCAAGTTTTTTGGCGGTATAAAGCGCATGCAATAGCAATCTGAAATGTTGATTATCCCGTTTCAATCCGTGAGCAGTAATAGTAGTAGTCGGAGGAGGAGGAGTAGTAGCAGCAGCAGCAGTAGTAGTCGTAGTAGTAGAAGAAGAACATGCCCCCGACATCAAGAATCATGTCCTCTTCCTAGCTCCTAGATGATCATTTGGGCGTGAGGTTTTCGGGTTAGTGGGCAGAGCTTGGGTTACGACTGCATAAGGGCTTGCTAGAAAGTTCCAGGTGGGTGGAGTCTGGGTGGCCAGACCCCATATCAAGCGCATAGAGTTCATAAGAGATATAGTCCAAACTCCCCGTATTCCCTATTGGTCACCCCTATATACTCCCCTGCGTAATCCTCATTATAGCTCCCCGAATTTAAGGAGTTTAGAGTACTGTTCATATAATGCTCGTGCAGAGCTACCGTTCGGGTTATACGAGGTTTATGCAGGCTTCCTATTTTAGGTAGGGTCAGCGCAGTTATCTTGGATAGTTTCCCTCCAAACGTACAGTATTCACAGGCTAGATAGCAAACAAGTACAGAGCGCAAAAGAAGGAAGGGCTTAGGAAACAGAGTCAAACCCTCAACTCTAACCTCCAAGACCCAAACCCTAGACCCTGAACCTTCAGCCCTAAACCCCATCTTCAACCTTCAGCCCTAAACCCTGAGCCCTGAACCCTGAACCCTGGAGTCGAAGTGCCTGAAATCGACTTTAAGGGCGACTGTTAGGCATACCACCCTCTGCAAAGGCGGGGGCCATTTAGGGTTTAGGGTCTAGGGTTTAGGGAGCTACCTTCAACTTCCATGTTGTGACAAAGACTTTCTCGATGCGGCGGCGATTCTAGGAATCAAACCTCAAACCACGCTATGGGATGCTGGTCCACCAAAAGAATGGCATGGTGGAGAGAGAATGCCAATGTTTGCTTAGGGTTTAGGGTTTAGGGAGGTTGTGAAGGGTTTCCTATGCAGGTTGCCATGCGAAGCGGTTGCGTAAACCCTGAAGCCCCCCTCAAGTAGATAGAATATGGGGTATATGGGGATTTTATTTATAATATATCCAAAGCAATATATTCTATCTACTTCAGGGGGACTGTAAACCCCAAATCCTGCACACTGAGCCACTGACCCCTAGGCTCGGACTTGACCCTGTAGACCCAGACTTCAGCATGATAACTGCAAAGCTCCGGACCACTGGTATATTGGGATAATATTAGGGTTATATACGGGCTATATATGGGTAATACTATATTATAATGGGGGATATATTGGGGTTATCCAGGGATAATGCAAAAGAAAATGAAAACTACTGTAGTATATTGGGGTTATATAGGGATAATGGAAAAGCAAATGGAACTACTATAGTATATTGGGGTTATCTAGGGATAATGGAAGAGCAAAAGGAAACTACTATAGTCTATTGGGGTTATATAGGGATAATGGAAAAGCAAATGGAAACTACTATAGTATATTGGGGTTATCTAGGGATAATGGAAAAGAAAATGGAAACTACTATGAACCAGTAAACTTCTGAGCGCCAGACTGCTACATCGGCAAACTTCATGCATTTCCTTAGTTTTGGAACGCCTAGAGCACTTAGAGCCCTCTTGGCGCCGAAGCTGTAAACCCTAAATCCTAAACTTTGTACACTGCGCATTTCAGACCTAGGGGTGTTGCGTTCAGGGTTGCCTTCAGTGGCCAAGGGTCACCGGGTTGATAGACCGGGATGTTGAATTTGGAGCTTCAGGTTTAGGGTGCGGGGTTGTGGGATAAGGTCTCAAGCTTCGTGTCCTGAACCCTAGAACCCTAAACCCTAAACCCTTAAACCCTAAACCCTGAAACCCTAAACCTTTACATCTGGTCATGCAGCATGGCCCTGAGCACTCTGAGGCTGCGAGATGATAGTAATCCCTTCCTCTAATATATGAGCTATAGTCTAAACTCCTGCAAGGGATTATGTAGGGTTTAGGGTTTAGGATTTAGGGTTTAGGGTTTAGGATTTAGGGTTTAGGGTTTAGAGTTTAGGGTTTAAACTCCCCAAAGGGGGTTACATATGGGATTATGTAGGGGACTACTATGAGGGCTATTTAGGGGGATACTAGGAGTTTAGACTACAGCTCATATGGGTAGTTCCCAGAATTAGGGCCCCGCTTTGGTAATATAATCCATAACCAAAAGGGGCCAAAATGTTGATAATCGCTCATAAATTGACCCCTCCCCCACCGAATCTTGAACATTCGGTAGAAGAGAGTAATTAGGAGGCTGCTCTTGGGGCAGTGATTACTTCAGTGCAGGAAGGCTGTTGCTCAAAGAGGGGGGTGTAGGGTTTTAAAAGGATCCGCCTAAGCCTGTAGCTCTAAACCCAACTCCACACTACCGTCCCTCCCGTTCACTACCCCGCTTCCCCGTAAGCACACCAGTAAGTGCTTGTTCGAGTCTTTGCTCTCGTCTATGAGATCAGATAGTGGTTATACGGGGATATTAGCCCCATAGTGGAGAATGAAGGAACATAGCATGGAACAAACAAATGGAAACTACAGTATAATTTAGGGACCCAAAGCTCGAAACCCTACACGATATTATTTTGGGGGTTTAAGGTTCAGGGTTTAGTGCGCCCAATTGTGGCTTTGCATAGGCTGAACTGGAGAATCAAATGAAAAAGATGGGCATTGGAGGTATTTTGAGGGTTCATACTATTCATACAGGTTGCAATGTAAAGGGCTATATACATAGTGCGACACATGCTTCGGGATGTACCTCATCCATTGTATAAGGGTTATAGAGGAATGAAATGGATAATCTTCTAGATTTCTACATGAAGCCTGAATCCCAAAACTCTAGCCCCACCCCCGAAAACCCTACAACCCCAGACCAGCCATACCTATGTCCAAAAAGTGCAGAGTGATTCTGGTGGCGTGCACAGGCAAGAATGGTGCAATCGCAGCCTGAAGGCGGATCCACAGATTGCTACTGTTGATACTAAAAATCCTGCGTGACCTTAGTATACTAGATTTGGGTTCCTTTTCGGGCTTATCTGCGGCTGATGGCTTTTACCCAGCACCCCAGATCCCAAACCCAAAACATTAAGCTGCCTCCTAAGAGACAGCTGCAGCTTGGAGCGTCCCTAGGGTTTAGGGTCTAGGGGTTTAGGGTTTATTGTGTAGGGGTTTTAGGGGTTTAGGGTATAGGGGTTTAGGGTTTTGTATCCCTCTGGTTGGGTCCAAACCCAAAACCGCCTTTGCATGGGTTAACTGTCATATTGACTTGGGAGCTGGGGGGTCCCTAAAAACTCCCACAAGCCTAACATGAGATGTTCCTGATGTGCATATCGCAAGGCTATAGTTCATGAGGGGTGTTCATTTTGTTGGGGGATGGGGATGTTTTCTATCAGAAGGGGAGGAGATTAGGACAAGGGTTATAAGCCAGACATTTAACTCTAAACCCTAAGCCCTAAACCCCTAAAACCTAAACCCCTAAAACCTAAATCCCTAAACCCTAAACCCCTAAAATCTAAACTCCAGAATTCAGAGCCCCGAGCAGCGAAGTTCCTGGCATATGTGTACTGCCTTCTTATAAGCTACCCGATATGCGGGTTTAGGGTTTAGGGGTTTAGGGTTTAGGGGTCCAGGGTTTAGGTTTTAGGGCTTTAGAGTTTAGGGTTTCGGGTTTGGGGTTGGCGGCTTTTTGCGGGGTTTAGGGTTTAGGTTTGGCCCCATGCCCCGAACCAGAAGGCATAATTCATATAACTTGAACCCTACACCTTAAACTGTGGAACAACGGTGGCTGCACAAAGCCCTGCATGCCCCAATATGCCCCACACCCGGGCAATGTGGCAGCATACTATACGCAAGATCATGCAACATTTTGTCAGCAGAAAGGTAATACGAATCTACCTCGGTATCTATTTCAAGAACCCCCCTAAACCCTAAACCCTAGACCCTAAACCCTAAACCCTAGACCCTAAACCCTAAACCCCCTTAACTCTTGACCGGGCTGCGGTGATTTCAGCCCAAAGGGTTTGGTTTTTGGGGGTGTAACATCCTGATTACGAAGGAAAAGAGGTGGATAAGATTGGTAGCTATCAGCTTGCGAGGCTTCTACACTAGAGACCAAGCGCTTTGGGACTATTACTGAGGGCCATGTTCACAGGTATTGTGAGGATGCACGCTGTCGTTTTTGGAGCATGAGGGTTGAGTGTTTGGGGTCCCCTAAGCTAAAACAACTCTGAGCAGCACCCCAAACTCCTAAACAAAAAAGGCCCGAACTCTGTTCTTAGAGCCCTATTTGTAGCCGACGTGTAACACTGGCAGATATAATCTACAACCATACATAGGGCCTTGAGTACAACCATACATAAAGGATTCCTGGGACTCGTACTGCGGCCTTTACGGGAAAGTCCTGATTTTCATTGCCTATGACCCCCACATATTCCTTGTAAGGCCATAACAAAGGTTTAGGGTTTAGGGGTTTAGGGTTTAGGGTTTAAGAATTTGATTTTAATCCCTAAACCCTAAACCCTAAGGGCCGAAATCTCTCGCACTGTAAACCCCTGATGCCACAGGACTTCCTGAACAAGCATTCGCCAACGGAGAGCCAGGCCGGAAGTATACCCTATAAGTACACTTAAAGGGGGGGTTTAGGGTTTAGGGTTTAGGGGGGGGTTTAGGGGTTGAGGATTGGTGTTAGAAATCATGCATGACACCCAGTCCCTCATACCTTGGGAATTTGCCATTACAGTATAGTAAGGTCTTAGTAAGACCTTGCAGGGTTTTTAACATCAACAGTAGCTTTGAACATGTGAGTAGTATTTTATTTGGGGATACTATGGTACCCAATATAGAGTAAGATGATATCCTCCTTTTGGGTATAGTATTTTATATAAGGAGTATAATCTTACTAGGTCCAACCATAATAAAAATCACTACTCATGTGGGACTATGACCTCAAAGTATAAGGTGTAGGGTTTGGAGTGCAGAGTTTTGGGGTTTAGGGTTAAGGGCAGGGGATTCTCCCAACTACCCATCTCAAAATTTTCGCCGGAGGATTCCAAATATAATGACCGGCCATTCTGCGAATTCCCCGTGTTCTAAAGCTTTTCAAAGCGCGTTCCCTTTAATTGGGGTTTAGCGGCTTAAGATCTAAGATTTAAGATTGAGGGATTAGGGTTTAGGGTGAGATTAAACACCTCCCAGCCATCAATGTTAGGTATGTTAACCTATATACAGGTATATTTGGGTCTCTTAGGGCCTTAAACCCTAAACCCTAAACCGGGAGTATTTCTCATCGGGGTCTGTTTAATATAGTTGGGAGCCGTACGCCTTGACCCCCAACAACAAATCATTCTGCTTCGTATTGCTGGGTTGCTGTTAAGGAACTTAAATTAAGTTACTATATTGGGGAAACCGTATTATTCCCTATATATACCCATTATGGTAACTTAAATTAAGTTCCTGAACAGCAACCCAGATTGTTGTCATGGCTGCTGGCCCTGGTGTTGTTATCGTTACTCAGTGAAGTCTTGAGGGGTTAGGGTTTCAGGGTTTAGGGCGTCAGGCAGTGTTTATGGTTTCAGGGTTTCAGGGTTTTGGGGGATGAGGGGGGGGTTCATGTGGATATTACCGTCTTGCTATTGATGGCCGTTGCTTTTTGTCCTTCGTCTGGCTACTCTAGAGGGATTCTCTAACCGAAGCTTGTTGCTAGCTTCTGACAGGAGCATAGTGCAGCTGCCGTTGATTCCGATTCTGCTTCAAGCGCTGCTAGTTGTTTTCCATGTTGCAGCTGTCTTGCTGGTTGTTAGCAGGGAAACCCCCTGCACAATAGTTGCCATTGTTATTTCCACTCCTTCAGCAGTAGTTGGGTAAGGCAGTGGCACGGAAACTTTCACTATCGCCAACTCTTGCCGAGACGTGAAAGCCTAACCCCTAAACTCCTACACCCTCAACCCCAAACCCTAAACCCCATAAATCCCCCAAATAAGCCCATTGTAGTGGCAAAGCAAATGTAACCAGTACCCCCCGTAACATCCTTGATTGAAGCGGGGGTCATGCCAGGAAACTTTGAATATAGAGATCTTCGATCACCTTGGCCCTAGGAGCCTGTACGCAAGTCTCTGCAAATCTACAGCCCGAGTAAGGGTTTAGGGTTTATGCTTTAGGCTAAACCCTAATCCCTAAATCCAAACCCCCAACCCCTGAACCAGGGTCTATTGACCAGGGAGTCAGGAGTCTCCTTCTGTTGATACTGCAAATCCTGCATGACCTTATTATACTATAGTACCACAAGTTCCAGGGTATATGGTACTTAGTGTCATGCAGGATGTGAAGTAATTATCCACCCCGCATATCCCTACATAACCACTGTTTGCATTTCACTTTCCATTTTCTTTTCCACTTGATTTCCATTATGGGGTAATATCCTCATATATATCTATCCCCATATAACCCCCATACATCCATCGTAGAGCCTAACCCCCAAACCATATATAGCCCCAATATCCAAATAAAGGGGACTACCTTGGCAACTAGCCTTTCCCCGGAACGCTGACGTTTAACGACGTCACCCAAGCCTGAAACCGTAGACTTGAATTATAAACCTGGATTAGAAGCAACACCCACGCTCTTGCGCTTGCAGTTGGCCTTCACCGTGTCCAGCATCATGCAGGGCCTTGCGCATATCCACAAGCAACATGCCGCGTGGCGGCAGGAGGGTTTAGGGGTTAGCGGTGCAGGGTTTAGGATTTGGGGTTTAGGGCAGATGCCTAGTTTCAAATGTATTATTAAGGGGTGTATGGTACTGCAGATGTATGAGGGTTGTACTGCTTGCGTTTTGCACCTTGGAACCTGCAGTTGAGGTCCTGCTGGGTTGCAGGGTCAGGCTCTAAAGCAGGTTTAAGCAGCTGGCAGGACCGATGAACTTATTGACGAGATGCCTTACAAAACGCTTGCCGGGTTAAAGTCCCTGTCCTAACCATACCCTGAACCTTAAGCCGAAGTAGGGGTTAGATTTGATTTGAAAGGTCCAAGATGGCGAGTGCAGGCAACCCCTACCAAGCTCCTCTCATTTTAGAGTACATTCTAAGGAACTGAAATTAAGTTGCTATTATATAACAAGGAAACCCAATTATGTACTACATGGGACTTCGCTATATGACCTACACGTTAGGCCAATCCTAGTGTTCCTCCCGAATCATGGCTGAAGCGGTAGAAGAGACTGAGATTGACGTGACTCCGAAACGGTCTAGGGAAGAGAAAGGCCAAGCCACCATAGAGCTTGCAGCTTGACCGTTCTTTGTGACGGCTGGGCTTTTGTTGACGAACACTGCTGATGACGGAGCCCCTCCCCCGGCAAGGTTTTCTTTCACACGATTACAGTGCCGAGACTTCAAGCGCTTCTTCATATGCTGGAACCACTCTTAGTGGCGCATGTCACCCTCCTATGAGCGTATCCTGCCAAAGTGATAAGAGGTCGAACCTCTTTCTCCCAAGTCCAGATTTCGCACATGACGTTCGCAGTTTTGAATCTGTTGGAGTACGCCACTTAATCCCTAAACCCTAAACGCCTGGGTTTGGAGATCAGGCCCGCCCATGTGTCAGAGTGCAGGGTTGTGGAGATGACTCAGATCGCTTACGGCTTAGGTTTTGGGGGTCTAGGCCCTAGGTTCCCTGGTGATTCCCTTCTAGGGGGCGAAGTATTTACCCTTCTCGAAGTGGCCTCTTCCGTAAATGTCCTATTCATGTGCTTTAGCTACGGCAACTTGTCAGGCGTTCCGTCGTCCGAATCTTCCCAATATTCTGGCCAGGTTAATTCAGATCAGATGAAGGATACATGCATTCACTGTAAGTTGCATACTCTACGGGCCAAAATACTTACCAACATTATGCTCTTAGATTCCAGGAATAATGAGACCTCTAGTCTGACAGACCACAAAATTATCAAGGAATTATGTCGGCTTCTACGTGAAGCCAATGACCCTAAACCCTAAACCCTAAATCCTAAACCCTAAACCCTAAATCCTAAACCCTAAATCCTAAACCCTAAACCCTAAACCCCTGTTCGTTTGCACCCCACAGGCCAGTGCCCTACGGCCCTGGCCCACAATTGGGTCATCCGTAGACAGGATTGGGCGCGTTGTTGAATTTGTACCCGTCTAGATGCAGATTGACCTAATCCGAAAACACCGCACCCTGGACCCAGACATAGACGATAACGCCCAAATCTTACATGTGCCCATAGGCCCTCAATTTTCATTGGATTTCCCATGCTGTTTCCATTTGAGTCTCCATTTTGAGGGACAATATGTCAAGACCTGCATAAGCCCTATATAACCTCTATATGCCGCTAAAGAACTGCTATATAGCCCTTAATTGGTTCCCTAGAAGGATGCAAGCTCAGGTCTTCCACCGGGATCTCACAGACGGCATCTCGGCACTGTTTTGTAGTGGTTTTGACATCAGAGTTGCGGTTCAGGCTTTAGGGTTCAGGGTTTAGGGTTCGAGGTTCAGTGTTAGTTCAGGGGTTTGGGGTTTAGGGCTTAGGGTCTACGATTAGCTAAAGCTGGAAGCTAGCAGGGCTTCTTA
>CAJNIZ010044916.1:0-47410 GCA_905231905.1 Symbiodinium pilosum
CGGACATAGTCGCTCGCCTAGTAGTCATCTCTGGGTAGGCCCCTGAAATATTTGATATTTTCCCTAGTGGCTTTAATAAGGGACCCTATATACTAATATTTTTCAAAGGGCTTTAGGGGCCAACCCAGATCTTTACCGGTGAAGGAATTGGTTGTGGGGAACATTGGAGGGTATAGACTACTTGCGGCAGATGAAAGCGCAGTATGCAGGGAGTTCTACACAGGCCCTTTGCTCTATTTCCTGCCGAACCTAAGCCCTACATAAGATGGTAGTTTCTTTTTTCTTTCCATTTTTCAGCAGACCCTCCCTCTTAAAAAAGAGCCGCAGCTAGTAGCAAACACCCCAACTGGAGTACTTTCTTTGTAAGGCGTCTGGGGAGGTTCGTTACTACTAGGAGGAGGTGATCAACCGCCAGTTAGGATCTTCATCTTCCTGACTAAAGACGACGTTCCCTTCTCTTGGCGTGAGGATTACAAACAGTTGGGTCAGGATATAGGCCCCCTACTTATGCAAACCTTCATGTAGGATGTGCGTCGGAAAAGTTGTTGCATCAAAGATGAAATTAGGCATCGGAGCTACTGGTGCCTTGTCTTGGCATAGGTACGCAAGGCCCCCCAGATTTAGGGCCCATACTAAGGGACAACAGTTCCAACCTTCTTACCCTAACCCTACTTCGTGAACCCTAAACCCTCGTGCAGACGAAAAGTGCGAGGGGTTGGAAAGACCTTGGGCTCTATACTGGGTAGGCCCCTGAAATATTTAATCTTTTCCCTAGTGGCTTTAATACTAATATTTTTCGAATGGCTTTAGGGGCCGACCCAGTGTACCAGATCCCAAACCAACTCTCATGGTTTCATCTTCGAGAAACCATTCTGAAAGCCGACCCTTAGAATTGTTAACTGCCGTATCCCCTTAGTATTTGGTTGACGAGATCCAGATTGAATATAGGTTTATGCTGAGGTTCTAAATTGTGTTATGCGTTCCCCGAAGTTCGGTTCGTCTACTTGTATAACCCCTAAACCCTAAAACCTTAAGCCCTAAACCCCTTGAAAACCTGCTTAGCAGGTCGCTGGAGCCAGTACTGCAAGTAGTACTTGTACGTAGGGTCATGGATTTAGTCTGTATGTTGAAAACCTTATAAGCCATATTAGCTATAGTCTAAACTCCTTAAAGGGAGTTATCTAGGGGATCATGTAGGGCAGTATCATATGGGCAATTAAAGGGGATATTATGAGTTTAGACTGGAGCTCATACGGGAATTCTAGTTAGGACCTTTAGTTATCCCCATTACTAACCTGCTTATTAATTCCCCATGACCCTCCAAGTACAATCACATAAACGGGCAATCCTTTTTTGATGTCCGAGGGGGGTTGAGGCGGATGTTGTCCATAAACCCTAAACCCTAAACGATGGGACTGTATGAACCACAGACCCCACAGGCGCTTTTCGGAATGACAGAAGTCTGGGAGCAGAAAGAATTCCTATACTTAACCCCTATAGAGCCCTATACACCTCTATATAACCCATCATCATAGTTTCCATTTTAGTTTCCATGATGCCCTACATTATCCTAACGCTGGAGTCCTGAAAGTAATCCCAGTTTTCCTTGCTTGCGAAACATTCCAGGCAGAGCAAAGAGCATAGTGATGATAATTCTGCAACCCTCACGCAGCTCGGGGTTCTAGGGCTTTGGTTTGAAGGGGTTATTGGCCTGTATGATCTGGAGTGAGCAGCGTTTCGGATTTAGATTTTTAGGTTTTAGGAGTTTTCGTGCTCATGGCCCATGAAACCAAACAACAGCACCCTAAACCCTAAACCCTTTTATCCAGGCATGTAGCTGCTTCGTCGGAAGCGCGGTGTTAATGCCCGCAGCAGTGCGAGATGTACCTTGATCTAACATGAGCAATGTTAAGTTTGGGGGTACTATGGTAAGTGCTCAGCGCCTGATCTTCTCGACCGACTGACGTCCGTGAATAGTAATACTATGGTACCCAATATAGAGTAAGATTATATCCTCCTTTTGGGGTATAGTATCTTATATGAGGAATATAATCTTACTGGGTTTAACCACCAAAAAACGCTACTCACATAAGCAATGTTAACAAAAGCTTCGCTATTTGGGGCTATAGTCTAAACTCCAAGCTATAGTAGTCCTCTATATAACCCCCCTTTGAGGAGTTAAGACTAGGGCTCATTTCGAGTTCAAGCTTTGGGGTTGAAGGTTCTTATACATCTAGATTCCTATGCTCTACGCCTTTTACCATGGAGCATCGAGTGCAGAAGAGTATGTTCTCCTGAAGCCTGAACCTTGTGGCGTGAACTTTCACCAGCTAGGAATCATCTGCAGCAGGAGAACCTGCAAGACATATTTAGAACCCCTGATTGGAGCTAGTTTGTGTATAGCCCCGTTTATACCCTGCTTACAACGTCTTCTAAGCCTTCATGTACCCTCCCCCAAATCAACCTCCAACCCCTCACAGGCCCCTTTGTTGAGGGGACAGGGCTGTGTCTGGCGGTCTTTTTTCAGGTTGTTCTACAGAATCCTCAGCCATCATTCCCAGCCCTCAACCCTAAACCCTCAACCCTAGACAATAAACCCTCAACCCTGAACCCCTAAACCCTACACCCAAAGCTTTAAACCCTAAGCCCTAAACACTTGGAGTTCCTTCCGCGGTACAAGACAATTGCTTGGGGTCATGCCACGTCTCCACGACAAACGGGTGATTCGACGACCCTAGGACCAAAGGACAGCCATAGGGTCCCTATTACGTATTTGGGTTGGGACTTTGGCCTATATAACTCCAATATAACTCCAATATAGCTATAATCCCCATAGTTTCTATGTTCTTTTCCATTATCCCTATATAACCCTTATATAAGCCCTACAATCCCTGTAGTTTCCATTTTCTGTTCCATTATCCCTATATTATTGTAATCCCTTACCATTATTCCCTAAGAGTGTATTGGTCAGTAGACAGTCAACCCTAAACGCGGATGGAACATCTCCGTTCTCTAAGGCCTACTACCAAACTCGCCGGACGCCTCCCGGGCCAGTAACGTTAGCATTGCTGAACGGTCGGGCGCCCGTCTCATCTCTGAAACTAACGGGGTCGTTGGTATAGATCTTCTGACAGCAGCTTATTCTGGAGACCACAAGGGTGCAATCCAGGTGTGATGATGGACAGCGTTGCTCAAGAACGCGAAAAGCAACCTTACCAAAGGATGCATTGCACGACGGATCTTCTCAGTACTGTGCAGGTTTTAGCTAATCCCAGAGGCGGATGCCCCTACCCTGCATAGACCATGGCAGCTCGGTCTTTTTTCAAAGGGCTTCCCAGGCCAATAGTTTAAGAGTTTCCAAGAGGTCCTCACAAGTAGCATCCCATGGCTGTGGGGGGCCTAAAGCTGTGAGGGAACCGTAGCTTGAGCGCGCCTGCGTGGGAGAGGGGCGCGCTGGGAGCTAGTCTTGTTACATTGAAGTGGGGCTTCTGTGGAAAGATGGCAGCTTAGGGGGACATCTGCCACTTGAGGCATCTTCTTCATACCGCCGGTGTTGTTTGTCATTGGGCAGGGATGCAGAGATGGTGACGGCAAGGGGTCTCACCGAAGTGGTGTGCCTGATCCCCTGTCCTCTCCATCTTCAGTTTCTTTTGAATGTGGTGAATTTACCAGGAGCACCAGTGTCAGGTGGCAAATAAGGAATTCCCAATGTCCTGGTTATATCCACTTATATCTAGGGACGCAAAAGTCCCCCTGTTTTTGAGAAACTCACATACTGATGCGTCGACAATTTGTTGACAAACGCCCGCAAGTTAGAACATCGTGGAGGGGATGCAGATACGGCCAGTGAACTTCCAAGACTCAGGTCAAAAAAGGCCATTATGAGAAACAGCCGGGTTGGGTCCGGGCAATTCTGAGATTGAGAAGTTCGTAGCCAAGCATATCCCCGGCCCTTCACCCCGCTGCTGGCAAGATGCACCTTCTTGAGGAAAGTCTCAGCAGGCTCATAAGACCTGTCTGCAAAGGGAGCTTTGCAAGAAGGAGAGCAATGAGTGAAGGGCGCCGGGCTTCCAGAACTTGCAAGGAGCACTGCATATCCATCGTTTCAGAGCAGGCTTCAGCTCAAGAGCTCAAGCTGCATGTCGCATAAAGTTCTCTTCAAAGCTGCTGGAACATGCAGCATCGCACATCTCCTGAGATCTTTGCCATTACTCTGCGTCTTTCGCCAGAGGCTGTGGAAAACTGCTGTGAAGCATTCGAGGACCACACTGGTCCAAAAGAGCAAAAGTAAGGAACAGCAGGGCGCCGCTGCCTGCGATGTAGACATTCCCCTCAGCTCGAGGCAGCCTTGTAGCATAAAGGCAACATGAGGCAACTCGTCCTAACATGAGAAGGCCAGGGTGAGGCCTTGCAGGCTATCTCGTAATACTCTAACCGTACAAAGTCCGACAAGGCATCCCAAGTCCATCTTGGGGCCGCTGGCGGCCCAGAGCCCCCCTCTCGACGCAGAGCTGGTGAGCGGGCAGAATGAGCCTTTGTGCTCTTTGCCAGTTGAAGATCTATGGGCTGAAGTTTTAGGGTGGCATGCTCGTCTGAGTGTTCGTGAAACCTGAATACAAAGCTGCAAGGCAGCAGTCACAGGCGACCAGTTTTTGCGGCCTCAAACGCCTTGCAAGCCGTTTTCAGGTTAATGCCCCGGACACAAAATCTTTCTCCGCTCCCCTCGGAAGACCCTGCGGCACTGAGCTGAGTGAACATATTGTGACCTCCCTGCGAAAGTAAGCTTCCACGTCTAGAGCTCTAGGCTGTGAAGAAGGCTCAGGCTTCAGGCTCAGGGCGACCTTGGGTACCAGTGAGCCCGCTCTGGTGACCCTTCGTGCCTTGACCGTGCCAATGCCTTTGCAACTGGTGCATCACATGCATCACAACATGCAGTTGCAGACAAAATCGGAATCGCAATCTCCGACCTTCGTGTGCCTTCCAGCTTCCCTGTGCCAAGCTGGCTTTCATGTTGTCGCATCACGTTGACAGGCGCTTCCGCGAAGTGGCATTGCCGTGCGCGGCTCTCAGATAGCATCTGCTGCCATCCGAACCTGGACTTGCTGGCGAGGTTTTCCGAGGTTTTGGCCAGTGCACAGGCTTTGAAAAGCCCCACTCGCTTCAGGCTGCACCGTTGCATGGCATTCCATGGGCCCAGTGCTGCATGACCCGCGTGTGCCGCGTGTACAACCCTTGAAGCACTGGCCTGGGTTGCTTCCTGGTGTGTTGTGGCGGCCAGCGGCTGTGAAGGATGTGTTTTTTTGTCGGCTTTCAAGTATGCACGTGAAGAGAGTCTTCGGCAAATCTCCGAACTTGGGTGTTGGTTTTAAGCTTTGCAGGCTTGTGGTGCTGCTTCCCCAGAATATCTTACTGCCTGGTGGAATCGAATGTGCGATTGGGGAAGATTGCTGGCACGACAGTGAGTGTACAGCACCTGTTCTTGTGCTTGCCAAACCACCAAATGTGGAGTGCGGTGCTTTGCTCAAGAGGACCCGCGGCAAGCCAGGCGATTTGTTGCAAGAGCTCAGCTGCGTAGCTTTTGCAGGGGCCAGCTTCAACAACTCTCACTGCGTACCATGCTGTAGCATGCATCTACACGTGCACATGCACATTGCACCGCAGCTCACGCTGCAGGTCCTCTTCTTGCTGTCCTGGTTGCATGTGAGCGGCCTTCAAGCTTTGAAAGGTTGGGTTTCCCCAAAGATGCTCAGCAACTTTTTGGAAGGCTCTACCTTGATGGAGGCAAGCAGCATCTGCAGCATGAGACAGCCGTGGCTTGTCCTCGTTCGGCGGATGGGCAGCAGCCCCGTCCCAGGCAAAACGAATCGATGCAATGCCCGGTAGGTCGCGTACCTGCACCTCGCCCATCCAAGCGTCCCAACGTGCCCCTGTGCCTTCTCGGCCAGGACCTGCCGATCTGTCACGAGCAGCGCTTGCAGCAGCGCCTGCGCTGGCAAGTGCCTTTGGCCTGGGCTGGCGTCCTCTGAACCTGCAGCCCAGGACCTCCAAGGCGGCAAAAGCTTCAGACACCGCAAGAGGCGCGACGAGGGTAGGGAAGATGCAGAAGACGTTTTGCAAATCTGTTTCTTCTGGCAGGGAGGGCTTAGGCCTGGAAGCCTTGCTTTTCTCACTTCAGCATGCGGTGCAGCGCGGCCTTTGCAGCCTTCTGTGCCATGAGGGAGCTCCACAATCCAGATCTCTGTCTCGCTGATTTGATAAGGGTGCCCTTTTCAGAGCACCTCCCCCATGTGCCTGCAGTGGGTTGCCTTGCTGCCCCTAGCTCTATGAGTTTCGCCGGCAGATCAGCAAGCATCGACTGCACCCGGTTCGCTTGCCCCTTGGCCGCCCTGAATTGTTGTCCTGGCAGAGCTCGAACCACTCAGCAAGAGCAGGTCGCCTGTGGTGTGCTGGACCTGATGTAGAGAAGCAGCTCTGCACAAAGTCTTTGCCTAATTGCTCATGGTTGCTCTTGCGGCTTGCAGCGCCTGGCTCAGCTGTTGTCCCTCTTCAGAGTTGACACTTGGAAGCCAGCTCTCGTGCATGTGCACTCCCAAGCCGTTGGCAACTCATAGCACAGGCAGGGCAAGTCCTCCGTTCATTTTCAGGCCGGAGTGGCCCATGCAACCTTGCAGGATGAAGTCGCCCCAATGGTTCTGCGCCGCTCTCCGATCCTTCTCACGAAAGCAGTAGTAAGCATGACTGGGTGTTGCTCATTCTGGCGTCGAGAGTGTGGGTTGGGTGGCAGGCATCTCTTGAAACGACTTGCCAGCAAGCGTTGCACTTCAATGATAGGTCGCTGTGCCGTTTCAGCATGCTACTGAATGGGGTTGCCCACGCCTGAACAGACAGCTCTGCAGAGCATCCGTGTTCGTTCATGCTTGCCAAGTTCGCGAGCTAGGCTGAGGATGCGTGCAGCGCAGCTAGGGCAGCAGCTAGGAAGGGCTGTAGCAGCCCTGCAGTTGTTGGGCCATATTGCTCTGGCTAACAGTAGGATGATGAGGTCGAGATCTTTTTCACGAGGCTCTTCCGGGATGACTGCCTCATGTTTTGCGGACACGGCTGTTGACGGAAGCCTTGCAACGCAGGATTGCCTCAAACCTCCTCGGATACGTGCACGGCAGGCATATCTGTTTCGTCGCGCTCCATAAGCAACCTTGACATGTGCAAAGAGCTGCAACCTGCCTTTTTATGTTGCCAGGCGCTGAAGTCGATGTGGGTCGAAGGTT
Organism: Symbiodinium pilosum; assembly: GCA_905231905.1. Taxonomy (NCBI): domain Eukaryota; class Dinophyceae; order Suessiales; family Symbiodiniaceae; genus Symbiodinium; species Symbiodinium pilosum. Next base: position 7,266 of record CAJNIZ010044916.1, read on the forward strand.
TTGAGGGCCTAGCAGGTTCAGCTCGAGACTTGTCCTGCAGGCTAATTCGCCCACCTGGCCAGCTGATTGTGGAGAGTGACTGCCCCATGCAGAACAGTTGGGTGAACGCCAAAAGCTCCCCAGAGGTCCTAAATCCTTGGTAGCCCAGTGTGAGTCAAAGTAAAGTAACCTAAAATTTACCTGTATCGCAGTAGGGTGCTCTCTCAGTGGAGGACTGCATGAAAATCCTGGTTGGAACCTTGAAGTGCCAGAGCCTCTCCTGATCCTGAACCGACGTATCCTGCAACCAACGCCCACGACGGCGGAAGTTGTCTTTCAGGTAAGTGCCTCCACGATTTTTTGCTTGTGGGGAGTTGCGACTTGATGTGCCAGCAAAGGCATTCATCGAGGCATGCGTTTCATGGTTTCACTTTGTGTTCCCGTTTTGGGCACGTTTGTGAGGTTCGGGGCCAGAGAGACAGAAGAATTTGCGCGCAGACTCGCTGGAAGGCATGTGGCAAGCAAACCTACAGGTTTTGCCAGACACTGCTTTGGTCCAGACTACCCGCTCTTCGTCGAGCCGGCAGTCTGGAAACCAGGAGGCTTCGTTGCCCACTGATTTTGCCCTTGCAGGATGGCTGCAAACGTGATGCAGAAGGGAGGTCCCTCAAACACATTGTGCTTGAACCTCGGTCCATGTGCCGGCAAAAGCTTTTGCCAGGCAGCATCTTTGGAGCGTGCTGAGGGAACTCTGCCTGCAATGTACGCGCTCTTGTTGTTGTCCCTAGAATCGTTACGGATCATAGCAGCCACCACTGAAGTCAACATGTCTGACTGACCACTTGTGCATCGACTCCGTCCTAGCCACAAGGGCAACTGTCGGAACAGCTTTGATTCACAACCAAAGTGGACAGGCCCGGGGGACCAGTGCCAGACTTTGCCAAAATGCTTCTGGGGAGGCACACAGGGGCCCGGTGTCAACAGCTATTCTGTTTGCATTGCCTTTTGCATGTGCACGACATGAAGTAGCTCCATGGAACTGTAGTGGGGATGCAGAGTTGGCCGCGTGCGGGCTCTCGGATCTCTGTCTGCTGGGCTGTTACTCTCCCCAGGATACTGTCCTCATCGGGGGCTCACTGCGCTTCCATGTTAGTTTGGCGGAGGGTACTCTGCTTTTCGGAGCTGGGAGTGCGCTCCGCTTGTCAAGGGGCCGCTTATGAAGTCCAGCATAGTTTGGAATCAGCCATCATGAAGAACAAGGCCGGTCTCCAAGGGAGGCTTCCAAGGAGGATGTCCCAAATGCATAGCGTGGATTCAGCTTTGACCTGTCCCAGCGTTGGAAGCCTTCGAGCTGTCCTTACCTACAGTTACAAGACTTCAAGGCGTCCTGGTCTCCCCATTTTGCAGCGCCGTGCACTCCATGTAAGACATTGCCTGCTTGCATCCACCCATGAGCTTGCTGGTGCCGGCTACAGGCAGTCCTGCTGCATGACCGCCCTGTGTGAGATCTCTGGGAAGCTTGCAGCTGGAATTTGCAATTTGGTGCAGCTTTCAAGGAACTTGCCATTGCTTTTCATTTTTGCAAAGAAGCCCCCACATTTTGGGACCGCGCAGGTGGTTGCCGGTGCGGACAGAGTCGTCGTCACGAAGGGTGCAAGGTGCGTGCAGATCTGGAAGAGGCAGGGCGAGGCAAACCAAGGCTGTGACGCAGACGTGCCTCTGAGTTCACTGTGCACAGGGTTCTCTCAATGTCAGACCTCACTGGTGCGCAGTCTCGTGATGCTGTAAGGGTGCAGGGTGCATTCATGCAGCCTTTCGATTCCACTGACTTCAGAGAGACAGTTGTGAGGAGCACTCTGGACGCAGAGCTGGTAAGCGAACCAGTCACGAGGCTTTACTCCAGGGAGGCATGCTCCTGTGTGTACTTTTTGACACCCGAGTGCGGCTACCGCTTTGATGGAAGTCAGATGAACATGAATAGGGGTGGTAGGGATACCTAATGGTGGTACCCCAATAATAAAGCATCGATGTACCTGGAAAATGAAAAGGAGACTGGGATAGCATATTGCTTATAGACTAGAACAACATCCTCGAAGTCTTCCTTAGGCCTTCGCAGCCCGACCCCTGCTTCCAGGCCACCATGCAGCATTCGCCTGATTTCAGATCTGTTTGTTGAATGCTGCCCTGCAGAACTCAGCCTAAGGTAAATGTGGCATGAGGGGACTTCGGTTTTAGGGTTTCGGGTTTAGAGCTTTAGATTCTGCTTCGGAGGACTCAGGGTTCAGGCTCCGGGCTACCCGGGCTACCCGGACCGAAGTCGCGCCTGGCCCCTCGACGTGCCTCCACGCTTTGACCGCGGCGCAGCCACTGCAACTGATGCTTCCCAGCATGAAAGCTCAGACAGAGCCAGACCTGTTGCCATGGATCCTTCCGGCGTCGCAGGCCGTAGTCAGCGCCAAGCTGGCCTATAGTGCGGAATCCGTGACGGATGGAGCATGGCCGCAGCGCAGTCGCGAGAGCCTCTCAGAGAGCATCCTTTGCACGAATCTGAGCTTGATGCAGCTGTTCGCAGCAGGGCTGCCTTTGAAAAGCTTTGCGCGCTGGGCGTTGTATGTTGGCACTTCCTATTTGTCTGGTGCTCGATGCACCAGCCGCACGCGCAAGCCCTGGCGCGACACTGCGTAGCACTGAAGCCCAAGCCCGGCCTGGTTTCTCGGGCACTGAGGCGGCCAGAAGTCGTGAAAAAAGCCATTCTCCGCGGACAAATATGTGAGTGAAGGGCGTCTTTCAGAAGCAGTTCCACCCGTTGGGCCAGTCAGGTTCTGGATTTCAGCTCTGCAAGCTGGTGCTGTTGCTTCCAAAACAGTTTATACCACAAATCGGGGATGAAAGCTCTGGCGTGCACGCAAGCTGGTACGACTCTGAGTACGTAGTGGTATAGCTCCGTTGGTAGTGCCTTGTCACAGCATCCATCCATGGGGGACTATACTTTGCTCACGACAGGCGCATTGCAGCTTGTTGCAGGCATCTTGGTTACGTATTTCAAGCGCTGCAAGCTCCAACAGAGTTCATTGCCTGCCATGCAACACGAGGCGCATACACCTGCACATGCATGATGCACCGCAGCTGACGCTGCAGGTCCTCTTCTTGTTGCCCTGGTTGCATGTGAGCCTTCTTCAAGCTTCCAGAGGTGAGGGTGCACCAAAGATTCTTGGCGATGCGGTAAAGGTTGCTTCCTCGATGGAGGCAAGCAGCATCAAGCTGTGGGGTTGTGTACGGATGATTCTCATCGGCTGCGGCTGCTGTGTCCCAAACAAGACGTACGGATGCCTGTGCATGGCCGATTAAGTTGCACACCTTCTTTCCAGCCATCCAAGCGTCCCAGCGTGCCCCTGTGCCTTCTCGGCCAGGACCTGCCGATCTGTCACGAGCAGCGCTTGCAGCAGCGCCTGCGCTGGCAAGTGCCTTTGGCCTGGGCCGGCGTCCTTTGAACCTGCAGCCCAGGACCTCCAAGGCGGCACCAGCTTCAGACAACGCAACAGGCACGACGAGGGTAGGCAAGATGCAGAAGACGTTTTGCAAATCGGTTTCTTCTGGCAGGGAGGGCTTAGGCTTGGAAGACTTGCTTTTCTGGAACCACTTGCAGCGCAGCCTCTGCAGCGTATTGCACCATAGCGGGCTAGAGTACATGCTTTCGAAGTGCCCCGTCCTCTTCTAACTGCCAAAACTCGAAGCTGCAAACCTGCAGACTTCTGCTGGGTGCTGCCCTCCGCCTACTTAGTACTTTGGCCGCATTGGCGTAGGCCCAGGTATGGCCAAAAGACAGAATTCAACCTGTCCAGTGGATAAGCCTTTAATGTGTCACGGTGATATAAAGCCCAAGGTAAACCAAAAGGTTAATCTTGGATAAGCCCAACAATGAGGGAATGATCCAAGTCAAAGAGGTGGCTCTGGGCATTCTGACCCTGATGTCAACATCCGGTCACATGTGGCAACTACATCACTGTGCCTGCTGGCCGCGTTGCCAGGCAAGGGCTTTTCGCGCAACTGAATGTCCACATCGGGATTGATGTATGCCTGCGAGCTGTTGTGTATGTCTGCCATCATCCCACCTATCGTGCGCTCCAGTGTGCGGCTGCTGCAGGTTGGTCATCGCAGAAGCTAACTGGCCCAGTTGGCCAAGTGCTTGCATCGCTCCGAAGGCCCTGCCTCTGTCGGAGAGGGCCGCATGGCCTGCGCAACCTTCGATGAAGTCGCCCAAGTAGCCATGTGCTGCCGGCCCAGGCCTTGCTCTTTGAAGTCCAGGTGGCCAACTGCATTGCACCTGTTGGGTTTTGCTATGGAGCCTCGCGGTGTTTTTGGCTTGTATGTGCAGCCTAAGCTTTTGCAAAGCATCTATGTAAGTTCTTGCCTCCTAAGTTTGCGAGCTTGGCTTCCGACATCCGCAGCGGGGCATGTGCACAGCTCAGACACAGAGCAGCATCAGGTCGTCGCAGTTCGTTGCTTGGTGAGCTCAGCATCCGTCGCAGCTGCGGTGTTCCGGTGTGAAGTCACAGAAGGTTCCGGCCTCGGCACTGTCTGTGAGCTACAAACCAGGCATGATGAACAGCTCATGTTTGGTGTAGCTTCGATTCAGACTGTAATGATATTTCGTCCTCGGCGGATGACAAACTCTTTTCATGAGACGGAAACCGTGAATGGCTGAAGATATCAGGGGTTCAGAGGCAGGCTGAGCACGCAGCAAACAGCAAGTCTGCGGGTTTGCAAATATTTGGATAGATCCCTGGAGGCTCCAAACAGGGAAACATGCTAAGAACCCCTAATTTTTGCTGCTTGGGGATCCTAAGGAACCTACCCTAAGCATGGGATTGCTGGTTGGTAAGGCCACCCGAGCACCCTGTGTGGATGACAGCCCATGCACTGGAAGCCGCATGAAGGTCAAAGGCCTAACAAACTTGTCCGCAGGCAGTGCCGCAGGATGCCGCAGGATGCCGCAGGTCACAGCCAGAATCATGCCAGGCTAGGGTGGAACTAGTTGCGGCCGTCCCCAAACTCCCCGGAAGAACAGCCGTGCTCGCCGCGACTACATTGCAAATTTGCTGGCCTCGCATGTCAGCATGTCTGTTCGCTTCAATTGCATCGCTGCATCTGTGGCCTTATGTAGACTCAGGCACATAGGGCGCAATCCAACAGGGGTGGCATGTATGATGCGCCTCAGCAGGGGAGCGCATTACGAGAAGCAGGGGAGCGCATTGCGAGAATGTGGAGCATGTGCGATGCATGGTGGAAGTACTTGAGCCGAGCTGATTCCTCCATCTGTGATAGAGGCTGGGCTACACTGCAGAGGTTGCAGTCGGCAAGGTTGACCAACAAGCAAAAGCTAAGTGTCAATTGTGTTCATGCAGAGATGCTATATGATGTCGGCCTGGTGGGGCTGGATAAACATGCTTGCCGCCTGATTTGTTTTGCAAGTAGCTTTCACGGACGCTGGGCAGGCTGCCAAGTGATCAACGACTTACACCTTTCAGATTCACGGTATGCCTGGAGGGCATGCCAAGGCCTCACGCAACCGCTCGACTCTTGAAGCGGTCTGCTGGCAGCTTGAGCGCCTCCCTGGACAATGGCTGCAGCCTGATTCACGGGGACACTTAGGAGAAAGTGGGGCTTGTGGGCGCTTTCTTCTGCAGCCACGATCAGTGTCAGCCCAGTGTTCGGCGCCCCTCATGTTTGGCAACTATGACATGTCAGCAAGAGCACTTGGCAAGTGGAGCTCCTTGAACGAGTTGATGGTGCTTTGCTGGCACTGCAACTTTGCTGGTTGTTGCTTCTAGAAATGGTGCAAGTCAGAGCAACCCTTTTGAAAGGTGTACATCCCAGCCACACAGAAGCTAGCTGCACAGATTGAGAAGCGTTGGGTGACTGTCGCAGACTTTGCCGAGAGTACCGTGAGAAACCAGGTGCAGGTACAGTGCTCAAAGACTTCCGCAGCTTCCTCTCGATGCAGCCTGCTTGTGCAGGTTGTCTCCATGCTTTCGTAGCTGGCTATTACGTAGGGACATTACCCTCAAGAATGGAGAATCATATGAAAAAGACCATGGAAGATGAAATTGAAACAGATCACGGGGATTCCATAGGGACTTGGGATGCAGAGCTGGTGATGAGTGGGTGCTCAGGTTTCCATGAGCCAATGGTCGCAGTTGCTTGCCAGGAGGCAAAGGTGCACTCACACAAATTATGGGCTGGGCCGTATGCTGGCATGCATTTTGGCTGGAAGGCTCTCTTTCATGCACGCGCATGATCACGGTTGCGTGCGCAAGGCGACGTTTTTTAGAGCGTTGTTGCCAGGTGAGGCCTGTACGCAGGTGCGTGTCCCATGCTGATGGCCTGGATTCGGCCCTGACCTGTCCGAGGGCTCCAACCCTGCAAGTCTGTCCTGCGCTCCTTTGGAAGGGCCTTTCCAGCAGTCGCGGTGTCCTGACTTTGCAGCGGCGTGCAGCGATTCGCACTCAACAGCGAGCGCTTGCACTCCCTTGGCGGGCACGTTGCGGGAACACGTCGCGCAGGATCTCCGTGGCTCTCAGCGTTGAATGCGCGAACCGGCCACAGCTCTTCAGGTCCCTGCCTTTGCTCTGCGCTTTCGGCAAGAGGCTGTGGGAGCTGCCTGCCAGATCTTCCCGGCACTTTGTGCGCATGGCGGCAGCCGTGATGCGTGCGATGGCAAGGCTGGCCACCAAAAGGCAAAGCCAGGGTGTCCAGGTTCTGTCGGCTTGCGAGGTGGACGTCCCCCTCAACTCGACGAACGCTGTGGCGTGTAGGCCCAGGCAAGCTCTGGCAAGTTGTGCTCTGCAAGGGCAGAAGCATCCCAAACCCTTCAGGTCATCCACGTCTTTCATGCTGTGAGGGTGCAGGCTTTACTGACAAAGAATCTTGATACCACAGACTGCGGAGAGTTGGTGGCAGGGACGTCGCTCCTGGACGCCGAGCTTATCAGTGGACCACCCGCAGTTAAGGAGCTGTCCATGCTCAACACTTGGGAGCGTTTAAGCCTCAGAGGCCAGGAAAGGCCCCTTCTCATTCCTGAACACCATGGAGGCAAGTTTGCTGCCAAGGTTTTCCCTTCACCTGACTGCAGGGGCTCTTTGAGGCAAGGGAATGTTTTGCTCGAAGCCAGGTTCAGGAGATTATCATCCAGGAGCCTAGCACTGTCCATCTGCTGAACGGTACCTCGAAACTGATCTGTGCAAGCCTTCTTTCTGCTCCCAGCACACATTGTCCAGCCTGATCACGGACCCGGTGAGGGGACTTCGCATCTAGGCTTCCATGTTTAGAAGTCTAGGCCTCTAGGTGATGCAAACAACTCAGGGTTCAGTCTGCGGTCGATCCAAACGGACAGCACATCCGGCCCGTGACGGGCTTCTGTGTTCCCTGACCGTGCCGCAGCCCCTACAACTGGTGCCTCTCAACATGCAAGTGTTCACAAGCACAGGCGGACTAGACCCCGGGCCCGTGATCCTGTGCTCTCCCTTCAGCTTTCGGAGCCTGCTTCCGTGGTCGCAGGTTCTGCTGGGCCCAGGAGCCTTGTTTGTGTTTCTCTCGCGTTAAGGAATGCATTTGTGCGAAAGCATATCCGCCCGAGACTCTTGGAGAGCATTTGCTGCCGGGACCTTGGACTGCTAGCAACTTTGCAAGTGAGTGTGGCAGCTGCAACAGCTTTTGCGCCAGCTTGCTGCTCAGCCAGTGTCCGCACATCCACCCAACCACCTGTCGCTCCTGCAGTGATCAGATGAGATTGGAGCATGCGCTGTCGGGGAAGAGCATTGCACGTGCCGGTGGCATTGACCCGTGGCCAGTTGCCTCCTTGTGTGATAAAGCCTGACAGGCAAGCTGTGGAGGCTCGATACCACTTCTGCCAAAGGTTGCGCGCGCAGCAGTTGAGATTAACCACATGGTCTTAAGCTGAAGCCTTGATTGAGCTTGCAGGCTTCCAGGGATACTTGGAAAGACATTCGAGAGGATGCCAGGCAGGCAGTTTGTTGCCAAGGCCCTCTGTAGCATTGCTTGCAGATTATAAAAACATGCACCGCTGTCTGATCCAAACGTCAACGCTGAGAGAGGCAGACCATGCCGCATTTCAGCTGCGCAAGCCAGCTGCGCTCCTTCCCAGAAATCTCATGCTGCAAGCACATGTCGAATGGTTGGCTGGCGAGGGTGGGGAACACTCTTGTGACTGCGAGGGAGTAGAGCTTGCCTGGCCACCTCGTACCACAACTTCGGTGTTTCTCAAAGTGGTCCAATGTAGCGCTTAAGGGGGCCTGCCCCCAAACCCTCTCATCGTTCCCATTCAATTTTGGAGGTCAAGTACTGTTGAGGGCAGTGTGCCTGCAATCGCCCTAGCAATTTGTGGAGCGAGGCTTGCAGTGCAAGGAGCAGCACGGCTGGCGCTGCAGGTCCTCTTGCTGCTTCCCTGGTTGCATGCTGTGAGGCTACTGCAAGCTGGGACTGTTGGTGGATTTTTTGATGGTCTTCAACTCCCTGAAAGCCGAGGGTTGATGCAGTCAACAGCCTTCTGCAGCAGGACTCGGATGTCGTGTGCCGATGGCTGAAGCTGGCTGCAGCAGCACCCGCATCCCGAGCATGCCGCGGCTGATGCATTGCTTGGCAAGTCCTGCACCATTGTGCAGGCCATTCAAGCGCCCCCCAGCAGGTCCCTGAGCTCTCTTGGCCAGGACCTGCCAATCTGTCACGAGCAGCGCCTGCACGTCAGGAGTTCACAGAGGCTCCGCTGGCAGGTTGCCAGTTCATGTGCTGGTGCTCCCACAAAGGTGAGCATTTTCTCAAGGCGGTTGTCACGCAAAACTAATGCAAGGTGCCTGCAGGCGCGGATATCGCAAGCACCGCCAGAAGCGATCAGCCGCAGTTGCAACCTCAACACCTCGCACGCCCTGCTTTCCAGGCTCCAGCTTGCAATTCAACACGGCCTTTGCAGCCTGCTGTGCCATGCTGGCTTGCAGCGCATCAGTGTAACCAAGGCCTTCTCCCTTCCAACCCATCATCGAATTTAGTTTGCGAGCATCAAGGTACATGGAGTGCACTGCCGGCTGAGCGCAGACAGCCTTCGGCCGCCTGTACTTATCGACCTGAGGGGGTCAGTGAGGTCCGCTTAACAGAGCTGGTATCAGGCGTGCTGAATCTGTAGAGGAGCCTGTCGGTGCTCGTTGCCTGCTTCACAAGCTTGGCAGCCTGCTGAGCATGCTGCACGTGCGTCGCCATTGCGCGTCATGATCTAGACAAGGTTCGATGAGATCCACGGAGTTCAGCGGGGCATGCTTCTGAGTTGATGCCCTCGCCCAAACTTGGCCAGCGAATGGCTTCTGTGCGAAACTTGTTGTTGGAAGCCTGGCGTAGGCTTTGCCCTCGGCGGCCACGATGAACAGCCATGGGTTGGGAATCGACCTGCCCATGTGTGACCGGCATGCCGCCGCAGGATTGCTGCTGGTCGCTTGCCCCAGTCAGTTGCCAGTCACTCCGGCCTTTGACTCAGCATCTCCAAGCAAGCTTCGCGGCAAAAAACGAAGAGCAAACAACACATGTGGATGCCACGGTGGCCAGGTGCCATTGCAGTTCCGATTCTCTTTAGGTTTGCGGTGTTCTGTAGGACTTGCCTAGCAACTTGCAGCCCCGACGGAATTCCGCCTGCAAGTCTTGTTGCAGAGTCGCCCCGGAGGATGAGGCTTGGCGAACGACTTTGGCCTCGTCTGAGCCCTATGCCGTCTTACGTCGGACATCTTTCCCCTCTGTTGCAAAGTATCTACGCCTCTTCATGCTTGCCAACTTTGCGAGCTTGCTGAAGCACACCGCTTGCTGGGCCTTGCCGCCTTTGTCAACAGCAAGATGACAAGACCAAAGCCTTCTGTGAATTCTTGGATGGTTAGCTCCTTCTCCGCAGACAAAGCTGTCGACAGTAGCCTTGCAGTGGATTGTTTGAAGCCTCCTGGGATGAACCTGTGGCATTCAGCAAGGATGTGCGTCACTCTGCGCCACTGATGTGTGCCAGAAGGTTTGCACTTTGCACGTTTGAGCATGCAATTGCCCGCATTGATGTTTGCGACTTGCAAGGCCTGGGATATTAAGCCGGCGCTGCTGCCGATGGCAATTCGGCTGTCCCTGCTATCATGCTTTGTGCTGCCGCCCCGGCTTGGGTTTAGGGATGGGCTCATCTTTCTTCTGGCGAATGAGGACGGGAGCCACTGCGCTGAAAGCACTTTCATGAAGGTTTGTTCGCACCATGACTTGCCTCATGCAGCCGCTGCAGGACGTCGAATGCGCAATCAAGCCATGCAGCCATGAAATTCGTGAAATCATACAGCTGCTTTGTGTGAAGTCTATGCCCATCCAGGGCTACTAGTAGAGAGCCATGTTGTGAATGCCACGTGCTTCTGTTTAAGTTCCTTAACAGCAAGCCAGTCAGAGGTGGGCGCGTGAGGTTTGTGCAGAGTATGAGAGCTTGTGGCAAAGCTGCACGGAGGCCAACCTGGGGCTCCATAGGACATAGGGAAATGGATCCCTATCATAAGTCCCATCACCCATTCCTCCCCGATTCACATTAATCCCTAGACCCCAAACCCTAAGGGATCCGCGTAGTACTCCCACTCATAATTCCTACAAGCCATTACCCTAAACCCACGCTAAGCATCAGGGAGCCAAGCTTTGAGGGATCTCTTCATGGCCTTGCGGTGCAAGTTGGCTGGGTAGAGGCTTATTGTCACTTTCTGCATCAGCCCTACCTTCCATGGACGCCTGCTCTCGGCCTATCCTGGCAGAAGCAGACGCGGCAGTTTGGGGTTGTAGGATTCCAAGGAACTTGCCATAGGAATAACATTGGGATTATATAGGGATAATGGAGAAGAAAATGGAAACTACTAGAATGGGGTTATATAGGGTTTTGGGTGCGCTGGGCCTAAGGGGCTTCCTCCCCAGCAGCCTCTCCGGATCTTCGTCGTCCGAGGACGGGGTTGGTCGACTGTCAGCACAGGAGCTTTCCGAGCAAACGCTTCCAGTAGTTCCTAGATAATCCCTCAGAGAATTCCTCGGTTCCCTGCTTCTCAGCTTGGCATCAGCAAAGTTGTAGTCAAGCAGCCCTGAGGCTCTTTGTTCGAGCCCACAATGCCCACACGTTTTCAACCGAACCACCCGACTGCCTCTCCGCCGATGCAGCTATGCTGGGCTCTGCCTTTGGAAGCCTTCTCACAACGGGGGACTAGTTGAATATGTCATGGTATGCCTCCAGCGAATCCACGCGCAAGATTTCTGAGGTGGGCCCTGCCGTGGTGCTTTTGTCTGCCGGCTTCTGGTGCATGTCTACATGCGGGTAAGCTTGTTTTCTGGAAGTGCAGAAGCGCCCCGACGATGTGACAGATTGGATCCAAACCCCAAGCCTCAAACCCTACTGCTAAGCCATGTCCTCCAACAAGGATAGTGTAACGCTCATCAGCGAGCTGCCGCCACGTCGGCCCTCCTCTCGTGGTAGTCGCAGTCGCGGGGGGCTGATGGAAGTCTGGGGCATTCTGACCTCAGCAATGCGGACACGGACATACAATCTGCAGGCGGTAAACCCACTTTTCCGTGCCCAATTTATATATACTTAGGCTCCAAACCTTCGAGCCTTAAGTTGGACCGCAAGAAAAGTTCTGTTAAGCTGACGCAGCCCAGAGCATCTCTGCGTAGCTATTCTGGGATGGCCGTTTTCACTTCTGGGGACAGGCTCGTTGATGGGAGCCTTCTTGCCCTGCGAGCATCAAGGACCTGTTGGGATGTGGGATGTGAGCATGGATGGAAGCAAGGATGTGCATTGCCTTGCTCCCCTGACTATCCTGCCTGGTGTATAGTAGGTGATGAATCCAAAGAGTAATCCCTACATGATCACAAACAAGAATTCTTATACCCCAATGCCTGCTAACCGCCAGGGAGTATTTTGATGAAGGAACTTCTGCCAGGGCACAGGCCAGAGCACATTGCGTCCAGAGCTGCCAGTCTTCCTGAGGGCCAGCAGGTGGTTGTGTCGTGTGGGCGACCAGGCAGGTGTGTGTTGAGTTGGGTGATGCAACCTTGCAGTGGGTGGCATACTTGCCAGAAAGGCCAACTGTTGCAAAGCATCCATGTCTTTTCTTGCCTTTCTGGTTTGCGGGCTTGGCTTAGGGCGCGGGCAGCGTTGCTGGCACGCAGGGAATCTCAACAGGAGCGGTGGGTCGTCGCAGGCATTGTTGGAGCCGATTCCATGGGCCCAGGGCCCGGAGCTAAAAGTCAGGCGATGCAGCTGAGAGCGTCCGCACGCTTCTCTTCTTGCATGGCTGCATGCAGTTCCTTGGACAGGCTCGTTGATGCAAGCATTGCTGTCCCCAGGTTGTTAGAAAGCTGCTTCGGGGATGTGGTCACGGAAGCAAAGATGCAACTTTGCCCTGCTCCACGGTCCTGGTATTTGTGCACCAGCGGGCATGTTGCGAGGAGGAGCAGAGGCTTCTGAATATCGCCTACATCGGTGCTAGTTGGCAAAGGCTCCAACCGACATCATGTTGGCTATCACGCTTTGCAAGATGCCGGTGTTGCAAATCGGCCCGGTCTCCCGGCTAAATCAGGCAACCGCCACTGCATTGAACAAATTCTTAGGCTACTCAGCCCCCAGCATGCTACCAAGTCCACCGTTTTTTGACTTTGTGGGCGGATTAAGCCTCCGTTCTATGCATCCAGGTGCGGATGACAGCCAGTTCACTAGTAGCAAGGTGCCAATTTGCCCCTGAACTCTAAGCCCAATGTTTGTGCGGCAGCTTGCAGACAAAGCAAGCTACATGACAGTGCTCCTGCCATAGCTAACTCGAACACCCTCCTCCGAAGAGTCGGCCGCATCTTGAAGCAGTAGATGACCTCCGAAAAATGAGAAACTCACAACATGATCACTAAGTTCACGGTCTCATTCGAGGACTACAGCATCATAAGGGCAATGGCCTTGTATGTCTGCGTACTCAGGGCATGCATCGCGCGACCGGCAAGGAGATTGTCAGTCGTTCTCTTGACTACCTCTTGCAGTTCCCGAAATAGAGGGGTCTTGAAACTGCCCCAAAATGTGGCTCCTTTCAGGGCGCCCTGAATGTTTGGGAATCTCATATCAGGGGGTCCCCCATTCTGAGTACTAGACTGAGGGCGAAAGCCATCAACGATCCCGCATGTGTTGAGATGCTCTGCGATGTTAGCTTGATAGGTGAAATCCTAACCTCAACCCGTCATGTTGCAGCAATGGAGTACGGCAGTTGTGTCGCAGGGTCGTTTTGGCCCACATAGACAGAGTGCCCGCATAAGGCCAGGATCACTGCCAAATCCTCACAGAATCGTGATGCACAAAGACCTGGGGGACTTAGTGAGCTAATCTCAAGTAGGGGATTAATAGCCCGTTTTAAATCCCACTGCATCACACCGCACTGCTCGCTCTGGACCGGGTGAGTGCCTCCACCAAGCCGCATGGGTAGCGGGTGTCCATCCCTGGGAAGCAATGGTGGTTCATCACCTTATAAGCACACTCTGCCTGCGTACTTTTTCGCAAGGCTGTTGTCTTTAGAGATGGTGCAGCTGAGGACAGTTGATCCGGAAGTCCAAGTGTCTAGACACATCTGCAGGGCATTCAGGGAGTTTGGGGTAATGGAAAAGAACATGGGAGCTATATCCTAGTCGAAGGAGGATTTGTCCAAGGAGCCTTGGTCAGTGGAGATGTGCTTGAGACTCTGGGCACCGCCATGGGACCCTGCCCAGAACTCTGAAGTTTGACTTGCCCAGAAATGCTTTGGAGGCCGGGCCTTTTGATGCATTCCACTGTGAGCTGGCTCCGTGGTGTTGTAGCTGGGATGCAGAGCTGGTGATGAGTGGGAGCTCAGCTTGCCACAAACCAATTGTCACCCTGCTTGCTTGCCAGGTGGCAAATGTGCAGCACCACGTCTCCCTTTTCGAAGTTCTTGTCTCACGCAGCATGGCATCGCACTTGCCTGCGCGACAGCAGCTGGGACAAAGACTGGCTGCCAGGTGAGGCCCATGCGCGGGTGCGTGTCCCATGCTGATGGCCTGGATTCGGCCCTGACCTGTCCGAGGGCTCCAACCCTGCAAGTCTGTCCTGCGCTGCTTTGGAAGGGCCTTTCCAGCGGAGCTGGCATCCCGACTTTGCAGCAGCGCTCACAGCGAGCGCTTGCTCGCCTCGGGACGGCACGTTGCGTGACAACATCGTGCCAGGTTCCCTTGGCGCTCAGCGCTGAATGCGAGAACCTGCCGCAGCTCTTTATGTCCCTGCCGCTGCTCTGCGCTTTCGGCAAGAGGCTGTGGGAGCTGCCTGCCAGGTCTTCCCGGCACGGTGTGCGCGGGGCGGTAGCCGTAGCCGTGATGCGTGCGATGGCGAGGCTGGCCAGCAAAAGGCAAAGCCAGGGTGTCCAGGTTCTGTCGGCTTGCGAGGTGGACGTCCCCCTCAACTCGACGAACGCTGTGGCGTGTAGGCCCGGGCAAGCTCAGGCAAGTTGTGCTCCGCGAGGGCAGAGGCAATCCAAACCCTTCAGGTCATCCACCTCTTTGATGCTGTGAGGCGGGTGCAAGCTCTGCTGACAGGGGATCTGGACTCCACAGACTGCGGAGAGCCCTTGGCGGGGAGTTCGCTCCTGGACGCGGAGCTTATGTGCAGTTTTACTGCTGTAGCTGAAACGCTGAATGTTCCGGAGGCTGGCTTCTTTCCCAGTCCTTGATGAGGTACACTTGGCCTGCAGCTGCCACCACGACTTCTCGTGCAACCAAACTACAATCTTTTTTTCTTCGGTCATGCTCCTGAGACCTAGGACCTATGAGCTCTCTTCATGTGCCCTGTTACTAGACCCACCCCACACTTCTACCACACACTGCAGGACTGAGCTAATGGTGAACCAAGTGAGGAATCTGCGAATCTAGGATTCCGTGTCTAGAGGATTAGGCTCCGCAGAAGCTGTGGAGAAGTCAGGGTTCAGACTCCAGGCTGCACAAGCCGAAAGCAGCGAAAGCACGCCTGCTCCATCAAGCCTTCATGCCTTGACCTTGACCGTGCCAAAGCCCCTGCAACTAGTGCCTCTCAGCGTGCAAGCAGCGCGAAGCAGCACAGAGGAAAGGAGATCTGATGAATTGAAGACAAAGATCCTCCAGCACCCTTGGTCTCAGGTGGTTCTGTTTGGCACCAAGGTGTATATACCTCTTCATAGCCCTACAAGGCCTACATGCCCCTATGTACCCCTACATGCTGGCATCCATTCTTGATGTGGCGTGGCCGTCCGAGCCTCTCGGAGAGCATCCTCTGCAACCTGGGCTCGCGAATTGGAAGTCTACCTTACCTTTGGCTAGCTGGGAATGAAGGAATGGAAAAGAGAATGGAAACTACTATGATGGGTTATATAAGGACTACTATAAGGATCCAGGTGGGTGCAAGCGACATCAGCGACCCCAAATCCTGAAGTAATGGGCCTCCTGCTTGATCAGCTCTTCATGTGCCCTGCCAGGTATCAATGCACTTGCGTTTGTCAGCGCTTCGCGCGTGAGCAGTTTGGGAGAAGCTTCAAATGTGCAGGTTGCACTGGGTCGATGTGCGATGCAGGTTTGACAGGGTACAGGTGTGCAAGCTTGGAGTTAGTTCATTCTAGGGACAGGCACTACAGCCAAAGTTGGATGAACCACAGGCCTTAGAAGTCGAGCCCTGCTATTGCCAGCTCTGTCGGACGTCTGCTACGTGTGCAAAAGTAAGCAAAGGCCGTTTGCCATGGCCACCCGCAGTGTTAAAGCGCATGCATGGCTGGCCAGTTATGCGAATGCCGAGAAAGCCAGCTGAGTCTGGATTCCAGCTGCGCAAGTTGGCGGCACCTTTTCCTTGCAAATTCACACAGAGTTGGGTCAATGAGCCAGGTAGTGAAGGCAGCTGGTGTGACAGCGAGTTCCTGGCCAACGGCCCCTGTTCAGATGCTTGGTGCCCCGTTGCCCAAGGGTGCTGGTCCCTTGTTTGTCAGATCCGTTGTTAGCAAAGCCAAGAATGGAGCAGCAGTGCAGATTGGCCTAAGAATCGTGAGGAGAGTCGCCTTCATATTGGCTTGCCGAGCAAAGTGCAACCTGAGCGGAACGAATGTGCAAGCATGCCTTGCACGGCAGCTGACGCTGCAGGTCCTTTTGCTGGTTTCCTGGTTACAAGCTCTGAGGCTACTGCAAGCTGGGACTGCTGGTGGATTTCTTGATGCTCCTCAACTTCCTGAAAGCGGAGGGTTGATGCGGCCGTTGATATTCTGCAGCAGGACGAGGACGTTGCTTTGTGTCACTTGTACGTGTGCCGATGGCTGAAGCTGTCCGCAGCAGCACCCGCATCAAGAGCGTGGCAGCTGAAGCACTGCTTAGCAAGTCCTGCACCACTGCGCCTGCCATCTAAGCGTTTCAGCGGGTCCCTGAGCTTTCTTGGCCAGGACCTGCCAATCTGTCACGAGCAGCGCCTGCACGTCAGGAGTTCACAGAGATTCCGCTGGCAGGTCGCCGTGTTCGCCGGCACGTGGGGCCGCGCTCCTACAAAGGTGAGCAATTTCACAGAGAAACCGCCGCGGCACACGAGTGCAAAGTGCTTGCAGGCACGGATGTCACAAGCACCGCCTGAAGCGATCAGCCGCAGATGCAGCCTCAACACCTCGCACGCCCTGTTTTCCAGGCTGCAGCTTTCAATTCAGCATGGCCTCTGCAGCCTATTAAATTCAAGCAAGTCGTGCGTCCGTTTGAAGTCGAAGGCATTTGTCCTTCCAATTTTAGCTTAGACCCCGAGCATGAAGGCACCTGCAAAGAAATGCCGGCCCAGCGCAAACTGCCCTCCGCAACTTTTACCACAACGCAGATAAATCAATGCCGAGCCACTCCCAACTGACAAGCTGACAATGGACATGGCTCCGGGTGTGCTAGATCTCTTGGAGCCACATAGCACCCACCCCGGCGTTCGCAGCACAGCTACTGCTTCATATGGACGCCTAGTACCACGCCTCCCAATCACACTGTCACAAACTAAGGCATAGCCATGCAGATCCCGTGCTTGATGTGCTCCACCAAACTTGGCCTGCAGGCTTTCCCTACTTGCTGCAGCTTGGTGGCTGCCTCTGCGCGGAAGCTCTTTGTCACAACCGTGGCGCAGGCTTCCGTGTCGGGAGCCGCGCTGCAAGGTAATGTGTCGGACATCGATTTGCCTATTTGTGGCAGGTACAACGGCGCAAGGCCGCCGAGAGTTTCGCTTGGGGGGCATGGAGAAGAAGATGGAAACTATTATAATGGAGAATGAAATGGGGAATGGAGAAGAAAATGGAAGCCACTATGATGGGGAATCAAATGGAAAAGAAAATGGAGAAAGACATGGAAACTAGGTTGGCAATCCCTAAGCCCCAAAGGTCGGGGCATTCAGAGCCACCTAAAGACAGCATGAGGATAAAAGCAGGCTGGTGGCTGCGTACTTTTGCAGGATTCAGGGTTTTGGGGTCCTCTAGAGGTATCACCCCGACAATGAAGAATTTTGCAGGGTTTATTGTTTTCAGGTTGGGGTCCTATGGAGGTATTGCCCCAATGATGGACAATCAAACGGAAAATGAAATGGAATCTGGGATGAGTTCGTGCAAGCTTCCACTTACCTGTGGGTACAGGGATTTGGTTTGCTGCCGGTGTGCCGAAACATCGCATTCCTGGGTAGCTGCCCTAGTGCCAATGGGAGCCTTGTTGCGCCTTCTTGTCCGAACCCTCAACCTCGAAACCCAAAGCCGGCCTGAATCCTAACCAGACCCCCCTTAAACCTTAAACCCCAAATTTGTGTGCACAAATGAGACCACATTGAGCCGGTGGAGTGTTGCGCGTTTCTTCGATCAACCCTCAAGGTCTATCAGTAAAAGACCCTGCTAGCTTCTGCGGGCCCTTAAACACCCTGATTCTTAACCCTTTTGAGGTAGGCCGAGGCAGCCAGCTGCGAGTTGGCTTATGCCAGGGCTCTGTGTTGGGCAGTGACATCCAGTGTGCTGGAAAGATCCAAGGCCAGTTCGCCTCCTTGGCCGCATCTTGCTGCCAGCAGGCTCTGGTTTGCAAGCAGACCCAACCCATGTCGCAACCAAACGAGCTCAGGGTTTAGGGTTCAGGGGTTTTGGTGGCTTTTCCCAAGTTCTGCCAAGCTTTTGTGAAGTCTTGCGGAAAGCTTCCTGCCAGCGCTGTAGTTTCATAGGTTATCATGTGGGCCAATATGGCATTTGTCTTGTGTGGAGTCCTGGAGCCCGTGGCCAGCTAGGCTGCTTGCAGGGTGTTGTGGTGTGAAGGTAAACTGCTTCTGTGTGGCCCATGTGCACCAAAGAGAAGCTTCCCAACGTACGTTTCCGTACTTGTGGGTTTCCTTTCCGGAGGCGAGCATCTCAGGCCGGAGGAGGCACTTCGTGCTTCGAGGGGCCGGGTGCAGCTCGCGTTGTGTGGCATGGCGGTCAACTTCAGATCTGGAGGTGCAAGCTGGCTGGGCACAGGCTTATCTTCGTTTGCTGCATCAGCGCTCATTCTGGTGGGCCCCTGCCCTTGAACCTTCCCAGCACTAGCCGAAAGAGCCGGGTGGGGTCCCAAGACAGCCTCCAGTGGTCCAGCAGCCTCCAGCGAGCACAAGCATGTGTGATCCTCCGGCCTCCATCAAACCCTGGTGTGCGAGGATGTTGCTCAGCCGGCGCCTTTCTGGGATGTTACCCTGCTGTACGCGTGTTCGGCATCCATAGTCTGAGGGCCCACGCATAGCTCTGTTGATCCCAAGTCTGCACTGGGAGACCTCCCCGGAGCTGGCAACCTCGTTATCTTCAGACGTGGACTGGCTGAGTGTGGCAGTCGTAGGGTTTCAAGGGCAGTTCTGTTTTGGTGCAGGGTACAGGGCTTATCTGGCAGGAGTTGAGACCTTATCAATGACAGACTGCTCTCCGAAGTGCGTGGGACAATGCTACGTCCTACTGCCAGGCCTTATTCTTTACACCAATCTCTGTATGGTGGACCGTAGAACTAGAAGAGAGAATCAAATTGAAGAGAAAACGGAAAGTGAAATAGAAACCCTGAACCGTAAACGCCAGTAGACTTTCTGGTAGGAATGGGGAATCTAAGCCCCAACTCTTAAGTGCCCTCTTCAAGCCGCTGTCGTGCGCACTGGGGATGGCTCAGGCTGGACTCTCAGCCCGCGGATTGTGACGGTTGATGGTGGCCTCATGGGACTTTCTAAGGGTGTCTTTGCGTGCAAGCAATGCATGAGAGGGCTCTACGTGCATGTAAATGGAGTTCGGGGTGGCGCAGCATTTAATCCAGGCATTGGTGGCCGAGCTGTGGTACGTTTGGGCACTGGGGGCTTCCCACTGCCACGGCGCTGCAGGACCGGCGCGCAGATCACATGGACGTGTGCTGCATTGGACAGCCAAGCTCTTGGACCCCTCTTGTAGAGCATTGCCTGGTGCCGGCCCCAAGCAAATATAGGGGCATAATCCCAATAATGGAGAATCAAACGGAAAAGAATACGGAAAATGAACTGGAACCTTGGAGTATACAAGCAGTCCAGTTCTTCCCAAGACTTTGCAGGGTGCTGGGAAGAAACAGAGGAAACCTCTACAGCCGAACCTGTAGGTAGAGGACAACGACAACAACCGAAAGAGTCTCTCTTGCGAAGTAATTTGCAGCTGCACGACTCTGCAGCTAAGCTGCCTCCGTTCAAAAGAGCAGCGGTCTTAATAAGGCCCTGCGAAGGGTACCTGCTAGCCTCTACGGGGTGGGATAGTGCCATTGCCCAAGCTGGAACCGGAGTGTTCTTGCAACGCCCAGGGTGACTTTATCGGATTGATCCCCGCTCATCTGCCTAGAATAGTGTAGGAGCCTCCATAAAATGGGGACCGAAGAGTTTACAGGGTGCCGGGAGGAAACGAGGAAACCTCTACAAACGTATCTTGGCACTATATGCTACATGTCCAAGGAGAGAGCTAGAGGCAAGGAGAGAGCTAGAGGCTGGAGGACAACAGCAAGAACCGAAAGAGTCTCCCTTGCGAAGAAGTTGGCAGCTGCACGACTCTGCAGCTAAGCTGCCTCCGTTCAAAAGAGCACTGGTCCTAACACGGCCTGGGAGAGGGTACCTGCTAGCCTCTACGGGGTGGGATAGTGGCATTGCCCAAGCTGGAACCGGAGTGGTTTTTTCGACACCCCCCGTGCATCCGCTCTGAAAACTGCAATAGCCCTCGTAAAATGGGGACCGAACCCCATGTCCTGAGCTTGTATGAGGGTAGCAAACTCCCCTGTTGACCTCGTTGGCGCGGAGCCGGGGAATGTCGTGCTGCCAGTGCAGTCACTCTGGCAGGTTTGATGCCAGATTTTGCACCCTCAACAGTAGCTGTGCTGAGAGGATGGTCAGGCAGTGTCTGCTGCTTGGGCGATCCCACCTGGATCCTGTAGTTCATCTGATCACCACCGCTAATTTCTTTGTCGTGAGTATGAGAAAATTGAATTGGCCTTTTGCCAACTTCTCCCTTGACAGCAGGTCTGTGAATTTGCACTTGATAGGCCCAGCAGCCTGCTGTCACGCACCTCGGCTGGAAGTTCTTGTCTCTCGCTGCGTGGGATCGCACTTGAATGCGCGACATGCCGAGGCAGCTGTGACAAAGACTGGCTGCCAGGTGCGGCCTGTACGCAGGTGCGTGTCCCATGCTGATGGCCTGGATTCGGCCCTGACCTGTCCGAGGGCTCCAACCCTGCAAGTCTGTCCTGCGCTCCTTTGGAAGGGCCTTTCGAGCGGACTCTGCAGCAGCGCTCACAGCGAGCGCTTGCTCGCCCCGGGCAGCCGCGTTGCGTGACAACATCGTGCGGGATCTCCGTGGCGCTCAGCGCTGAATGCGCGAACCTGCCACAGCTCTTTAGGTCCCTGCCGCTGCTCTGCGCTTTCGGCAAGAGGCTGTGGGAGCTGCCTGCCAGATCTTCCCGGCACGCTGCGCGCGGGGTGGTAGCCGTAGCCGTGATGCCATCGATGGCGAGGCTGGCAAGCAACAGGCAAAGCCAGGCTGTCCGGGTTATGTCGGCTTGCGCGGTGGACGTCCCCCTCAACTCGACGAATGCTGTGGCATGTAGGCCCAGGCAAGCTCAGGCAAGTTGTGCTCTACGAGGGCAGAGGCATCCCAAACCCTTCAGGTCTTCCTCCTCTTTGATGCTGTGAGGGTGCAGGCTCCACTGACAAAGGATTTAGATGCCACCAAGCATGAGCCGGCGGGAACATCACTGGTAGATGCAGAGCTCATGAGCGGACAGCAAGACCTGACATTACCAGACTGTCCGCCATGCTTTACTATGCTTACAACGGTTCAGGGCCTAGATCTCAGGGGTCAGAAATGCTCCCTCCTCATGGGTGCTTGTCAACATTCTGGTCCCTTTAGGTGCCGTACTATAATAGGGACCCAAGAAGGGACCATAATTTTGACAACCACCCTCATGCCTTGAAGGGTAGGTTGTGCCTGCCTCCAGCAAGGTGCAAGGCATGAGGGAATCAAAATTCACGCGCCTCCTTGCCAGCCAGATCTTTCAGACCCATGTGCTTAAGAAGCTGCTGCCGGCTCCAGGGGCTTCTCTGGCTGTCTGGGATCACGACGTAAGCGGATTGCGCATGTAGGGTCTCACATCTAGAGCTCTAGGTTTGTAGGCTGTGCAGATTTCTCAGGGTTCAGGCTCCAGGCCGATACCCTCAAAAATGCCCCTGCCATGGTCCATTGGAGTCTACATGCATTGTCTGTGCCGGTGCCCCTGCAACTTGTGCCTCTCAGCATGCAGAAGCCGAAGGTGGAACCTTTGAATTTAGCGTGGATGCCCCCCAAAAAAGCCCTACAAAGTTTGGTGAGGGTCGAACTCAAGCCTGCAATCCCCCAGTGCGCCACCAGCCTTCAGCTCTCACAGTCGAAGGTGGCTTCGGTGGCCATGTTGCAGATATGAGGGGTGCACCCCTGCCTGGCAAGGTGGGCCTCGTGAAGAATGTTATTTGTTGTCTCAACCTGGGAATGCTTTCGAGCTTGCATGTGAGTGCTGCAACGGCAGCATCAGCAGGTGCACGCTAGTTTGCTGCTTGATCAGTTCCTCCAAATTCGCCCTGCCAAGCGATATCGCTGCACCTGTGTTCACCGGATGAGACTTCGGCATGATTTGTCCGGGAGAGGCGTTGCGCACGCCGTTTGCTTGCATGAGTTTCTTTCTGTATTGATGGGCGACAAGGCTTGATAGGAAAGCTGACAAGCTGTGGATGAGCTAGTTCGAGGGTCAGGCATCACATCGCAGCTTGAATGAACCACTGGATTCTACACTTGATGGGAAAACATGTTGAAACGATGAAGGCAGGGCGCTTCGCCAAGGCTTGGCGCTCAGCAACAGCCGTCCCGAAGGGTGTGCATGGTTTGAGAGCTTCAGCACGGAACGTCAAAAGAGGCAGCGGCTGAGCCCGGATTCCAGTTGCGCAAGCCTGTGAGGGCTTTGCATGGAAAGTTGTGATGCAGAGTGGAGTGGAAGGGTTCGGTAGCGAAGTCAGCTCATGCGATGGCGAGTTTTCGGCGCTTGCCTGGCCCCAGTCCCATTGCTGCGCAGCGCCGTTAGACATAGCTGGTGCTCCATTGCGCTGAGCTGCTGCCTGTAGGACTGCAGCTCAGTTGA
The DNA here is from genome assembly GCA_905231905.1 of Symbiodinium pilosum. Lineage (NCBI taxonomy): Eukaryota > Dinophyceae > Suessiales > Symbiodiniaceae > Symbiodinium > Symbiodinium pilosum. Next base: position 29,964 of record CAJNIZ010044916.1, read on the forward strand.
GTATCGCATGAGCACTGCACCTCAAGGAGGGCTTGCAGCGCAAAGCACAACCTGAGCGGAACGAATGTGCAAGCATGTCTTGCGCCGCACCTGACGCTGCAGGTCCTCTTGCTGCTTCCCTGGTTGCATGCTGTGAGGCTACTGCAAGCTCAGAGCACGGGCAGCTCGCATCATACTGTTCAACTCAGTGAAGTGGTGGGTTGATGCAGTCAAGGGCCGTCTGCAGCAGGATGAGGATGTCGCTTTGTGACACTTGTACTTGTGCCGATGGCTAAGGCTGGCAGCAGCAGCACCCGCATCCCAAGCACGGTGGCCCATCCAGTGCATGGTAGCTGCTGCACCACCGCGCCTGCCATCTAAGCGTTTCAGCGGGCCCCTGCGCCTTCTTGGCCAGGATCTGCCGATCTGTCACGAGCACGAGCAGCGCTTGCACGGCAAGAGTTCTCATAGGCTCTGGCAGTTTGCTGGTTCATGGAGTAGTGCTCCTGCGAAGTTGAGCAGTTTTACGCTATGGCTGGCGCGCACGGGCCTTCAAAACCCACTGTGCTCGCGGGTGCAGCGAAGGCGCGGCCTAGCCGCCCATGGCGCCATATTGGCTAGCATATGGTAGAGATGCATGCCCCAACAGCCTTGCCGCTTGGAATATTTCACAACATCCGCAATCCAGACTTTCACTAAAGCCTCAAACCCCAAGGTTCCCCCCTCATCACGCCCAAGTAGCTTTAGTTGCCCCCTACGCAAGTCTTACCATTGCCCCTCACAACCCCCAACCCTTACCACCCTAAACTCTCGCAAAGCTATGTCCTGATTTTCTCTGAACCTGGAGTTGGCGTAAGCTCAGAGACTCGGCCCAAAGGGCAGCTACCAACTCCCCTTTTGGGGATCCTTGTGTAGGGAATCCCCAGGCTTCAAGGGGAAAGTTTTGGGAGGGAGCAGGTGAAGATCTCCCATGACATCTATGAAGCCAGCTCCCAACACTGAAGCGACTGATCCCAGTAAAGCCTAAGGGGTTCAAAGAAGCCATTGCCGAGGGCTGAGGACCCGCGGTTCCACACTCTTTTGGATTAGATGGCTGCAGTCCTAAGCCACCCCCAGGTGGGTCTGGGGCTTAGGGTTTAGGATTTAGGGAGGTGATACTTCCTGCCTTCTTCCGGTCTCCTCCTTAAACCGTAGACTGTAAACCTCCAACCTTCATGGACTCTTGTAGCTTCCGCAGGCTTAGGTTCTGGCATTTGGGGACTTGGGGCCTTAAAGCCCAAAGCTTCAATGCCAGAGATTAAGGACCTGCCGTCCTAAGCCACAAGCCTTATAGTCCCCTTTTAAGTAGGTAGAATATGGCATTTTCCAACACCAAAATAAGATACTCATATACCCCATATTCTATCTACTTAAGGGGGATTATAAGTTTGGAGAGTTGGGAAGTTGAAGCTGGACAGGGTTGACGTCGCTCCGCCGGGGCATCTCAAATGCGCATTTCCAAGTGTTGCCCTGATATACCCCAACACAACGTGGTCGGAGTTCAAGGGGCTACCCAAAAGGGACCCCCAACTTCCGGAAACCCCCAGATACCTCCTTTCTTGAGAAGTTCACAGTCATGGCGCCGCCCACAGTCTTCCAGCAAGACGGTGCAAGGACACGTTCTGGAAATCGACCTGCCCGTCTGCGAAGGTCACGCTCGCGTAAGCAGTCGCCCTTTGCCAACCTGTGGCCCCAAGTACCTACGGTTTAGTAGTAATTGCCCCCTAATTAGTGGTAGGCATTGTGGTACAGGAAGTCTCTTCACGGTGGCCGTCTTCCTTCGTTGTCGGCAGGTATCAAAATGCAGGGTCCCTCTTACATCCCCCCAAAATTGGGATCTTCAAGAGAGGACCTTGAGAAAGGGACGAGGAGTTACACTGTTGAGACAATTCCAAGTCACTGTTCGACTTTGGCAACGTACCAGTTCGTCATCATTCAGCCACGCCTTTGATGCTCCCTTGTCTGGTGTGAGCTCCCCTTGGCAATTTGGACTCCTTAAAAGTTCTTCTTTGACAAGGCCCAGGTTTCTGACCTCTGGAACCCTGATGTAGGGTGGAGGGTTTAGGATCATCTGCTGCAGGCCCTTGTAGTGGGTCTTGAGAAGGCAACTCACTAGATCTAAACCCCACCCCGACTTCAACAGTTCTTCCCAAAATGCCGTGCCTACCCCTTTTCTGGGGCGGTGAGCGGCCACATCCTTGGGCAAAGTCATCAACTTACCATGAATGGTTCATTTGCCCCCTCTTTAGGGGTCAAAGGCCATTCTTCTGGGCAAAAAGCCCTAGGTGCAACGTGCTGCGCTTGAGCAACCTGAGCCACCGTGTAGATCCAAGTTTGCTCCCACCCACCTGTGGACACCTGGGTCCCGGCCCACATCTAAGTCAGGTTCCCTGTCATGGAAACCTCCAAAACAGTCGCCCAGTGTGCATAGAAGTGGAGCCTCAACGTGCTGGCGGAAAGTAGAGGCCGGAGAACGATAAGCCCTAAACCCAAACGGGTTTGAAGGCTTTTTTTGGCCGAGGGTTTTGTGCAGTAGGGTGTCGGAGTGAGGAGTAAATGAGCCGTACCTAATCTCATCTCATTAAAATCCCCCTTAATTTCTATGGTCCCGAAGAGTGCCGGTTGTGAGAAACTCCCATATGAGTAGGTTTAGAATGTGAGAACTACTTCTAGCGTTGTTTGTATAAACTACCCTATAGTCCCAGTTTCCACTTTTCTTTTCCATGTGATTCTCCATTATTACTGGGGTAACTATAACCTGAGTAATATAACCCATTATAGTAGTTTCTATTTCTAATAACTGGTAGTTTCCCAAAATAGGGGGACCCCAAAATACACCCCCCAAAATACTATAGTCCTTATTATGGGGACCCCCCAAAACGGTACCCCTAATTTTGGGAAACTCCCAACTATTTCTAGAGTTGTCTGAGTGCCTTCCGCACGGTCTTGTTTTGGACGCTTGCAGGACACGCTTATGCTCCCCTTTTACGCTGGTTTCCGACCATTATAGGGGTTGTATAGGGGTAATATAGGGGTAATCAATGTAAGGGTACTATAGGGGTTATATAGGGATAATGGAACAGAACATGGAAACTACTATTTAGGGTCTAGGGTTTAGGGTTTCCCAAAATTAGGAGTACTTTTTTGGGGGTCCCCATAATGAGGATTAAAGTATATTGGGGTCTCTATTGGAATCCCCTATTCAAATTTCGGGAAACTACCACTAGCCATGAAACATGATAAGCACTTGTAGATGAGACAATATGATTCAGACTTGTCATTCCAACAGCAACCGTCATAGTAACTGCACTTGTGTACGACGGCAACAATTCCAAGGTACAAAGTACTTAGGCCTACCCTTTAAAACCTGAACCTTATGCCATCTTTAAACCCTAAGCCCTAACCAAGAAGCCGAAGACCATCAAAGACCTGAAGTGAACTCTGGATCCGAAGTGTCCCTTCAGGGTTTAGGGCTTTGGGCTTAGGGTTCAGGGCTTTGGGTTTAGGGTTTAGGGCTTAGGGTTTAGGGTTTAGCACAAGGCTCCAAACGCTGCATGGGCATTTGCAGAAATCAGGGGTTTTGGTTTTTGGGGTCCCCATTATAAGATCTATGCCAAGTTTGTGGCTACAAAAGGGGCACCATTTTCCATGTCAACCCTAAACTCTAGACCCTAAACCGCGTCATATCTTGGAGGTCTGGGACATTACAGTACAATTGCGCGGTAGCCGGGCCTCTCGCAGGAGCCTCGTGCTTTCAGCTACTCGGCTTAGGGGTTTTATTGGGTTTAGGGTTGAGGGGTTGAGGGTTTGGAGGATTCGGGGTTGAGGGTTCGGTGGTTTTGAGAATTTAGGGTTTAGGGTTTTGGGGGTTTTGAGGATCAAGTTTTTAGGGGTACGGTTTTCAGGGCTCAGGGTTTCGAGTTTTGGATTTGGGGTTTAGGGGATTCTCAAAAAATGGGTCGTGGGGAGTCGAGGGTTGTCAAGATTCCTGAATAGGTTTTAGGATTTAGGGGCCCTGAATGATTGTAATCTTTCCTATGAGGAGGGCGTAAAAGGGAAACTCTCATATCTTAATATCATGGGTTGCCCTACTACCCGCACCATACTACGCTCCAGGTTCCCCCGATCATCCTTAGATAACCGTAAGCAAGGGGGAACCTCAGGGTGTAGTGCGGGGTGCACAGATGCTGAACCATCAAGACAAAAATCAAGAAGCGTACCCAGCTGCAAGAGCTCCAAGAGATCGAAATCCTAGACTCTCTCCCGTCCCCTACGGCCCAGGCCCCTAAACCCTAAACCCTCAACCCTGAACCGAAAAGACCCCAAGGAGAGATCTACATTAAACCAAGGCCCATGGGACTAAACCCGAAACCCCAAACATAGGGTGTCAATGAGTACCCCAAGTCAGATTATAACCGTACTTGCTGTATCTTCCTTGGGCGTCCCAAATTAGGTGTACCATTTGGGGAGTCCTTATAAGAAGGATTCTGGTATTTTTGGCATGTATTTGGGTTGCCCTATTTAGAGAACCTGCCATACAGCCCTTTAGGTCCTCAAGGCCCAGAGAAAACACCAGTTTCAAAGTACAACTGGTAACTTCTGACCTCACTTGTAACCACCTACAAGTCTTCAAGCAAAAGCCGGTCCCGGCGTGGCTTTATCCAAGACTTTCTTTAGACATGGTATAAACGAGCTGCGATGGATGGACCTTTTTGCACCGCTTGGGACCTTATCATGTGGCAATTCCCAAGGTAAAGAGTATACTCAACAAGACCGCCTGATCCACACTAGTAAGCCCGAAGCCTCAAGCAACCTCAGATTCTTCAAGGAAAGCTAGGGATGCAACATCCTCCTGAAGAGGACACCGATTGCAGAGTCAGGAAAATGAATCAGATCAGAATTTAGGGTTTAGAGATCACGGCTTCGTGATGGGGCTGAGGGCTTAGGTTCAGGCCGTAACGTTCTGGGCAGAAGTTTCTTTGTGCTTGTAAATCTGCCCCCGCCGTTCAGTCTCAAGTGCTATCATGTGTACTATCCAAGTGCGGAAGTTTTAAATTGGAATCTGTCTAGTTATGTCTAAGAGTACCAAAAGGCGGAAGGGGCAGGAAGCGGGGAAGTGGGGCCAGACGAATGAAACGCTTGTCGTGGTTCAGCATGTTCCGTGATTCGTTGGATTCGCTGAAGCGCGGCGTTGAGAACATGGCAAAGGTGCCCCCTTTTGATCCCAGAGCAGGAGCCATCGAATGGCCCTGCTATTTTCCTTTTTAGCGGTGCTCACAGAGTTACGACACTTTTTTTTTTCGGCCAGGGGCCCCTATGCTGGTTTTACTGATGTTGAGAGATGGTTACACTTCAAGTACATGCAGCCAGCTCTAAAGGTGTTGATTCTGCTGGGCATGCTGCAAGGCAGGGTTCTGCCCACCAAAGCTAACCATATATGGGGGTTATATTGGGATAATTGAGAAGAAAATGGAAACTACTATATTATGATAGGGTTTAAGGGCCTAGATAATTACAGCCAGTTTTACACCGCTTCTCTCCGTGGCGAGGCGACAACAACGGACGTCGGGTGCCCACATTGTCCTCAGGTTATCCTCCGTCAATCAAGAACCGAAAGTCTGAGCAACGGGAGCAAGTGCTGGCTCGTCGCCTCCCTTGCCTGATGGCTTCCTGACGCCAACAATGGCAAAGGGCACCATCATGACCCCAAGAGCGCCGATGCGGGGCCCATCAATTCAGCAAGTGCTTCCAGTCCCCACGCGTGTCCAATCGCCGGTGAGCCAGAATCACCTGGCGGTTCTGGTGTTGTTGGATGTGATACGTGCTTCTTGTCGTGCAACTTTTAGCTGTATCCCTCGCATGCGAGCCCGACAGCCTTATTCATTTCCCTAGCTCGGCTCAAGGCCATAGAAGAAGCCCAGCTTCGAAAGCAAGTAGGAAATCAACGATCTGAACTTGTTTTGGGTCTCCCAGTCTTTGGCCACATTTTGGATTGAAGGTTGCAAGCTGATCTACAGGGCACCTTGTTTGCAACAGCTTCTTGACTTGTTGGAGTTGCTTGTTTCAGTTCCAGATTCTGTCGTGACTGGCCAAAGACACGATCCCAGAACATAACGCGCAAACTTCACAACAAGCTACCAGTAAATGCACATGTGGCATCCAATCTTAAGCTTAAGCCCTAAACAATAAGTTGTTGCGGCATGGGGGATCGCGGTGAACAAGGGGGTCCTGGGGATTGTGCTTTTGACAATCACCAATGGTTGTTCGCCAAAAAATGGACGACTCCGATGGCACCCACAGCATTTTTTGGAGATCTTATTGTACATTCGAGATTTTGTCAACGCAATATCTACAGAATCCTGGAGTAGCTAGGTACATGTGGTTTTTTGATCACCATATACCTTAACTCATAGACTCTAAGCCCAGCGCATACACTTTTTCATATATGATCCCACGAAGCGCTTAACGGGATACCTGCCCATGGCCACTCTTTTGGGCATGCTCCATGTCGCTGGACGAAGTCAGCCAGCTTGCCAGCCCCTCTTCGATTTTGAGTTAGGGTTTAGGGGTTTAGGGTTTAGGGGTTTAGGGTTTAGGGGTTTAGAGTTTTTAGGGGTTTAGGGTTTAAGGGTTTAGGGTTTAGGGTTTAGGGTTTAAGGCTCTAGGGTTTAAGGGTTTAGGATTTAGGTGCATGCGAGGATGTGAAGTGGCGGTTTCCAAAATTAGGGTCCTTGTTTCAGGGTTCTTCCAGCCAGGATGCTAATCGTTGGGAGCTTATAAAAGGGGACCCCGCCTGCAGTATATTAGTGGCTTGATTTTGGCAAATACCCATGGGGTTTGTGGGTTTCACGCGCAAATCTTATGTTTTTATCTTTTGGTTTCCATATGTTGCCTTTGCCGACTGGTTTTCTACTTTAATTCCCAAGCCCCACGCATAACCGCAATTTCTGAACCCATGATTTTGTAATTTTCCTCCATATCCTTTAATCCCAGCTTGTTTTTTGGAAGAACTGGATCGTATAATAATCTCCATAACCCATCCCCCAGTCCCTCTGAAACAACACGGTGCTTTGGAACCTTAAGCCATGAAGCTTAAGCCCTGAACCTGCAAATATAGTGTAACCCCTAAACCCTAAACCCGAGTATAACCCCAATATAGCCCTAATATAGCCACGATGGGCTGTAGGTGCTTAGGGTGTAGGGTTTAGGGAATCCTTTGATTGGGTTCTCGATCCTGAGCTCAGGGCATGGTGGCTACGATGGTGCCGGAGCGAGATGCTTGCGTGAGCTCAGTGCCTGGGTTGCTTATGGACACAGGGTGTAGGTTTTGGGTTTAGTGCTTAGGGTTTAGGGTATAGGTTTCGTTAAGAACGAGGGTAAGGTCCAGGGTGTAGCACGAAGGTTCACCGATTAGTCTTCCGGCGTTGACGCCTGTGGTTTCTCAGGATGGAAATGCCGTTGTGTGCCATTGAAAATTCCAAAGATGCATGAAATTAGAAAATGTTTGATGTTTATGTCATGGCCCTGAAGCCCACTTCTAGAAATACTGAGAAAGTATACGGGTCAGTACAAAATATTCCAGAGGGGTGAGTTTCAGAGGGCTGCAAATACATTTCCAAAGTATTATTTTGAATCCCTTTCTGGGGGTTCTCTTTGGATTTTTCAAAAGATGATCGTATGTTGGGTGGGATTTTGTTCTGGAGACTTTATACGAAGGATAGGCGTACCAATGCATTTAGGTGGAATTCTGGGGCTTGCGGACGGGCTTTGGGCCGTAAAGTCTGAAACAAGATGACAATTCAGGTAATGTAGAAGCCTAAATACATATAATAAGAGCCATAGTCTAAACTCCTGGTATCCCCCTTAGTAACCCTTATAGTAGTCGCCTATTTCATCCCCGATATAACCCCCTTTTAAGGAGTTTAGACTAGCTCATATGGTCCTAGAGTTCCTGTATGAAGAGGGTATACGGGATTTTTGAAAGGCCCCAGCATTCCCGTAATTATTCAAGCTTCAACATTGATTAATTGCCATCGCGAAGCCCTGTCGGGCCGGGTAGTTGTTTTCATAAACATGAAATTCTACGCGGCGTGGGCTTCCGGTTCATGCTGAGGGGGTTTGAGATTTAGTGTGATGAGCTTAGTATGGGAGGCTCAGGGCGGGGAAATGCATATGAGTTAGGGGTTTACGGTTTGGGGTTTAATGCCAGGTTTGGGGTTTAGGGTTGATGGAAAATTCCACGACAATTTGATGAGCCATGATGATCGTCATATGTCCGAAAGAATTCTTGAATCAAGGGTTATGTGATGTACCATAATTTATACATTGAATGCGGATGACTCCTTGAATCACTGGGTATTGGAGTAAGATCTTCGTGCGTACCTGTACACAAGCCGCGTGTGCTTCACACATGCCTCGCTGTTGACGACCTTGCCGTCCTTTTTGCAGGTTTAGTGGCTTAGGGTAACCTGTTCCGAAATCTAAACACATGTGCGTTCAACCATACGTAACCCCGTCGGAACTTTACATGGATCCTCGAACCTAGGCCCTTTAAATCTTACAGTTGTTACCATAATCTGTATATATCCATATATAAACCCCATATAACCCTTATAAACCTCTTTCTCCGTACAAGGACCTTCATTTCGGGATGTTTGGGTCATACAGCCCTCTGGAAGTCTGAGGCCACGGAGACTTAGAAAACCTGGTGGCAGAGCTGTGGGAACCTGCTCTCGCGGGCAAAAGCGCAGGCGCTTTTCAGGTTCATAGGAGCGACAAGCGGTCATGTAGGGGTATGTTGAGCTTTGGGTTCAGGGTTTGGGTTTAGGGTTTGCATGAGGTGCAAGGATTCGGGTTCTACTGGATTCGATTTTTTTGGCTTTGTGGCTGCATGTACAGACTATCGTGGTTTGATTCGGGGTTTCCAAAAGTATCCCGCCGGCTTGGATTTTGTGATTTTTGAGAGTTTTGTCTGGGACCGGAAAGGTTTGCAGGGATTTGGGTGGATTTTTTTGTGGAGCGTGACATTTGGAGTAAATGTCAAGGCACTCATGGGTTGTTGTTTAGTTGGGAAAGAAATGTTTGGGCGTGGATGCTCTGGTCATTGTATATACTCAGGGGTGGACGTTATTATTCTTCAGCGTTAGTATGCGAGAGCAATACGAGTATGAGTCTCTTCACGAGCAGGTCCTGCTTGGTGAAGTGTCGGAGGGAAACTAATTACCCCACAACCCCGCCCCCACTACCGAACCCAACTGAGAAACTCCCATACATCAGTAACATCAGTGACCGCATTACTGCGTACTTTCCATGCGTATGCATCCCTAAACCCCAGATAGTAGTTTCCATTTTCTTTTCCAATACCCCTGTATAACCCTATATAACCCTATCTTATCCCAATATCAACCTTATTATCTCAATATTACCCAACCCTAAACCCTAAACCCCGACCCTAAACGATTTGCATCGTCGACATCTTATGCCTTGGACCATCCCGGAGCTCCAAAACTCACCGCTGGAAGTGAAGGCTTCTTGAAAACCGGAGGGTTTGGGGGTTCCAGGGTTTGGGGGTTCCAGGGTTTAGGGGTTGTTTGGGGGTTTGGGGTTTAGGGTTTAGGCTCATGGGGCCCCAATGAGGACCCACACAACTATCATTATCAATTCTTCTTCTTATTCGTTGTTATTCGTTCTTGTTTTTGTTCTTCCTATAGATACTAGCTTTCTTTTTCTAGGGACTTGGGTGGTGCCTAGCCTAGCCGGCCCGAGCGGCTAAGAACGTGCGCGCGTAGCAGAAGAAGGCCAACAATAGTAATAGTAACAACAATAGGGTTTTAGGGTGTACACGTATATACCAGTGATAAAGGTAATAGCAACAAGAATGATAATGTTAATATTAGTTGTGATTCAAACACAGATAGGGCAGGACATTGGGTCTTGCGCAGCGGAACCACCTGTGAACCTGATTGTTTTTACTTGTTGGTAGTAATTTCCCTTCAGTTAGTGTCCATAAAAGTGTAGGTAATCAATGTTGAATAAGCTACATCCAAACGCAAGGTGCTTGGGCGGTTCAGGCCGCCTTCTTGGCTTCCCGGCCACGTTGCTCGATGGCTTCTAGCGCATGGATGGGTTGATCGGGTACTTTAGGGTTTAGGGCTTCGGGGCTTCCATTCGTGTTTAGGATTCAGGGCTTGCGGCTTTCCGGAATTTCGTGCGGGCTCCAAAAGCAATAGCCTAAAGCCAAAGCCCAATACTTGAAATCCTGACCGCAGACCTTTATCCCCAAACTTACATCTGTGAATATGACAGCCCTTTGCCGTGATCTCGAGATCCAAAGCCTGCACCAAACAGCAAACCAATTTCCATTGTGGCAACCCAAAGGTCTCACCCATGAATTCCATTTCCAAGCGCATCTATTACACGTACGTGTGTGTATTGATATATATATATATCTTTTTTAGATGTACGTTCGCATGCATTCCTGAGGTGGTTTCCTAGTATTTCAGAACCCTTTGCATACCCTTATGCAATAGATTCAACTCCTACTGTAGGAACTACCATGCTTAATTCCTAATCCCCAAACCCTACCCTGGGCCATTGTTGGAAACAGTCTTTATACGCCGCGCACTGCCGAAGCAGAAAGTTTCCCTGGAGTGCCCGACGTGTTTCGGGGACTTGTTTGGGAATGATGAAGAGAAGAGTATCCCTGCTGCGTGCAGCTGCAACGTGTGCACACAGTGCCTAACTAGCACGTCTTGAGACGGTCCCGAGGGTGAAATAAGACAGTAATTTTGACATACACCTCTGAGAGGAGATGCTTAAAAGAACGCCTTCCTAAACAATTACAATCTTCTGCAAGATCCTAGGAAGGAACCACTAACCAATACCTAAAACCTAACCTTTGCTGTTTATCAAACTGGTGGCTCCCCAGAGACCCCAGGGACACGGCGAGCAGAAGTGACGTCTGGGATCCCAAAAAAAGTCTAGGGATCCTGACCAAGTCAGGTTTGGGGTTTTAAGGCTTTAGGGCTTTAGGGTTTTAGGGTTCTAGGGTTTTAGGGCTTCAAGGCTTTAGGGGTTTTGGTGTTTTAGGGTTTTAGGGCTTCAGGGTTTAGGAGTTCTTTTGAGAAATAGCCATGGGGTTAGGCAGTAATGCTTGATTGACTAAAGGAATGCATAAAGATTTTAATGTAACTGCCATTATCCCTTACGGTCACAGTTAGTGATTGGGGCACATTATATGCATAGATGCATATGTATAGTTTTATACACACATATCCCTATAACTACTTAGTCCCCTGAGCCGTCAATACCCCTTATGTATCCTTATCTATCTTTACATATCCCTATAACCCCTTCTCATGGGCCCCTAAAACCTCATGGTTCGTAAGCCCTAAACTTAAACCCTGAACCCTGAACCATAAACCCTAAACCCTCAAGCCTAATCAAGCAAGGTTTGGCAGCTCTGACTGTCTCCTCTTCTCATGCCGTGGGCGTCCGGGCCATCACTGCGCTTCTCAAGTCGGTGCTCGGGTTTGGGGGGTTTAGGGCCCTAAGCCCTAAAACTTGGGGTCTTACCGGGTCTTGGGGGGTGGGAGGGTTGGAGGAGATCCCGGGGTTCGTGGTTGAGGGTTTGGGTTGGCTTCAAGATTTAGGTGGGGTTTAGGGTTTGGGGTTTTAGGGTTTTAGCGTGTACATCATTGAGGACGTTTACATCATTGAGAACCTTCACAGATTAGAGATTCTCCAGGTAAGGGTTCGCAGGTCATGGGTCGGTTCTTTGGGTTTCATATGGAGAGTGTCCGAACTATGTCTCTCGAAATCTGTTTTGGTGACAAAAATCTCGAGAAGTACGCCGAAACCGCAAACCTGAGACCACATCACTTGTCTGGCCCTCTTCTTCACGAGAGACTAAAAGCTGTCTGGTCTGGTCTAGGCTCATGTTCGACACCCTTCGCACACAATGCAAAAGCCTGAGGCCACAAGACCATAAGGACAGCAGTCCTTAAACTTGAAGCCCTAAACCCTATGCCCCAACATTTTGGGTTTCCATGTTAGTTTCGAACAGTGCAACTTTTTTGTTTAACGGGAAACATCCCTGTCTTGCCTGGTAGGGATTTGTAACCTTTGTCGAGTCCTGGCAAGCGTTGATCAGCTGTTGGCTCCCAGAACCCTAAACCCCTAACCCCTAAACCCCTATACCCTAAACTTCATCCCTAAGCTCCAACCCCTCGGGGCCTTAGTCTTAAACTCCCCGTCCCACGAACTCCCCGAAACCCTTTGCAGCCGCGAGCAATCCTGAAATTAAGGCCCTTTACGCCGTATACTTCGAAAGTAAATATAGGAGGCTGAAACTATAGGCTATCTAGGGTTAAGGGTTTATTATATCCCCTCATCCATAGTTGAGGGTTTAGGCTTTAGAGTAGTCTAATTAGCTAGGCCCCTACATTAAGTTTTTCAGCCTAAACCCCTATCCACTAAACCCTAAACCCTTAGCCCCTAAACCCTAAACCCCTAAACCCCTAAACCTTCATCCCTAAGCTCAAACCCTAAACTTTAAACCCCTGAACCCAAACCCGAAATCTTATGCTTCCTTGCGAGGAGCCGACTGATCTCATCCGACTCCTGGGGACGCCCAGTGCGCCGAGCTCCTTGACTCTGCTTCGTAGTGGAAGGTTTAAGGTTTAGGGTTTTAGGGTTTTAGGGTTTAGGGCCAGGTTTAAGGTTACAGTCCCAACTAAGTAGATACAATATGGGCTATGTGGGGATCTTAGCAAGGTTTTGGTCATTTCCAGATTCTACTTGCCTTAAGGGGGGCTATAGGGTTTGGGTCTAGGGTTAGCGTTTGGTGATTCCTGCGCGGTCATTTTGAATGGGGCTTATAGAGAGGGCATTTGCAGTCGGCATTATGATAGGCATTTAGCAAGACGCCACATGTATGTTGTCTCTTGTTTAATTTCGGGCATAGGGTTGTTCAGGTGTTCTAGGACTTGCAATGGATATGTAGCAAATTCTGTGGACCCTTATCCTAAACCGCAACTAGCGCGGCAATCTTGATGAGCAAGCCTGAAACCTTCATCCCTCGTTCCCGAATCTTCAACCTCTGAACAACCCCAAACACTACGTAGAGGTGGACTTAGGCTTAGGCTGCACCTCAAGCTTAGGCCCCTCTTATGCGAGGCATGGGCAAGTGGATGTCGCTACCCAAATCGATATGAAATCGCAACAGAGACCTCTAAAAAAGGCTTCCCTCCTAAGGTGTCTATTTAGGGTTGCATCCTTCTCTGCGGGTGGGTTGTGTTGCAAAATACCCCAAAGCCCTATGAGCCATTTCAATCCGCATGTCTCAGCTCTTAAAGCTAAGCCGTAGTTAAGGGGTACAGGTTTTGGGTTTAGGGTGCAGAGTTTAGGGTTAGAACTAAACACCCTTAGACTTTAAACCCTATACCCAGCGCCTTTAATCCGAAGCCGCCAAAACGGTCGTGTTGTAGTCCAATTATTTGCCCCCTAAATCGCGTGGTCCCACTGGCCTAATGGAATTTCCCAGCCCTAAACCCTACAAACCTAAACCACCCCGAAACTCAAAAACCACTAAACCCCTGAAAGCCTGAAACCTCAAACTCCTGAACCCCAGAAGCCCTAAATCCTTAAAACCCCAAAAAACCCAAACCCCTAAAACCCCCAAACCCTCAAACCCTGCAACCCTAAACGCTGCCAGGCCCACTGAGCGCAGCACGTCGGCAGGTGGCTCTGCGCGCGCTCGCGCGCCTGGGCCATGGCAGCCTCCAGGAGGGGTTAGGGGGTTTAGGGGGTTTAGGATTTTAAGGGTTTAGGGTTTTAAGGGTTTAGGGTTTTTAGGGTTTGGGGTTTAGGGTTTTTAGGGTTTAGAGTTTTTAGGGTTTGGCGTTTAGGGTTTTTAGGGTTTGGCGTTTAGGGTTTTTAGGGTTTAGGGTCTAGGGTTTAGGGATTTCATGGTCTGAGGTTTAGGGTTTGCAGTTTCAGGTTTAAGGTTTGGGGTTCAGGGTTTGCATTTCCAGGTGTGGGGTAAGGTACTCATTGAGGTGGCTACACGGTGTATATTTACAAAAGATATATGTATGTATATACATATATATATATTCATGTGGATGGTACGGTCTGGGGTTAGGTGGGGTTTAGGGTTTAGGATTCAGGGTTTTGCAGTTCATCAGGGTCTGCTCGCAATCAAGAATGGTAAGTTCTTCGCCATCGCAGATCATCTCGCCTGCAAACGCAGTATACTCCATGTGATCAGGACCTACATAAGCACATAAAGAGCTGAAATGTTCTGTCTCATGGGGGAGACATGAGAACGATAGTAACATCCAGGAAGCTCTGGACAAGAGAGAGGAGCAGGGTGTCTATGAAGCCATTCCTGAATGAGGGTTACCAATATCTGCCATTCGGGGGGTGTTCAAAGATCTCTGTGAACAGGGTACCAAGAGGAATACAGTTCCTTAAAGAAAAATCCTAACTAAAAGGAGAGCCTACCTTATGGCAATTTTTAGTGGGCAGGTATTTTGCAACAGTAGCATTTCAAGCAAACATTGTATCCTTAAACCTTAAACCCTGATGCCTAAACCTATTGATGATCCCCTAAGCCCTAGACCCTAAACCCTAAACCCTAAACTCTAAACCCCAAACCCTAAACCCTAAACCCCAAACCCCAAACCCCAAACCCTAAACCCCAAACCCTTCTCCTCGAGGGCCTCGTCACTTCGGAGCTCCTTCAGCTCCATGGCTCGAAGGCGGCGCGCCTTCTGAAAGCGGCGGCTTGGCGTTGGGGGTTCTTATGAGCTACTGTGAGCATTTAGGGTTTACGGGTTTAGGGCTTAGGGGTTTAGGGGTTTAGGGGCTTAGGGTTTAGGGTTTAGGGTCTGACGGTTTAAGGTTTAGGGTCTGACGGTTTAGGGTTTAGGGTTTAGGGTCTAAGGGTTTAGGGTTTAGGGTCTAAGGGTTTAGGGTTTAGGGTCTAGGTGTTTAGGGTTTCGGGCTTAAGGGGTGTTACGGCAAGAATGGAGAATCAAATGGAAGAGAACAGGGAAGATGAAATGGACATTGGGTTTTCGGGTAGGTAGGGGTATCTGGGCTTGACATGAGCTACTGTCCATATTAAGGTTGCGGAGGGACCGTGAAGGGTGGACAGGGGTCTCTTTTGCATTTTATTATGGTCCCTGATTTTCTCCCTAACAGGAACCGGAAATTTTGACTGCAGCCTTCTCGGGGTTGTAAGAAGGTTATCGTTCATGGATCTATATATATATATTACATGTATATATATATATAGACTCATAGCTTACCGTTTTCGGGTTTGAAGCGTTTGGGCTTGGGACTTGTGGGTTGTTGGCAATAAGGGCCCAAGCCACGTGCAAACGGTTCATCAGCAGCTTAGGGAAACAATGGAACATCAAATGGAAAAGCAAATGGGTCATCAGTGGAAGCTGGTGGAATATAGGGACATGCATTGTTCAGGGATTGCTTGCTGGTTGTTAGGAGTGGATGAATGACTGGAAGAGAAAAAATAATCAATTTTTGTAAGGTTTCAGGTTTTCGGTTAAGTGCTCACGGAATGAAGCAATGGAAAAACAATGGGAACTACCATTTGCAGTTGAGGGTTTAGGGAATGGAAAAGAAGCTGGCAACCTCCGTATTGTTAGGCATTCTATTGGGGTTACTGGTGGCATGAACCCCTGCTAAACCCTGAGCCCTTATAGTCACCCTTAAGTTGATAGACTATGGGATATATGGGGATCTTATTGAAATATACCCAAGGCCATATTCTATCTACTTCAGGCGGACTATAACCCTGTGGCCATTCCCTGCTAACAGCCGGAGAGTTGAGCTTTCGAGGTCCGTCCCCTGCATCCTATTGAGCCTTAAGCCCTACAGCCCCAAAGCCTAAAAGCCTTAAACCCTAAACCCCGCATAACCCCAATACAAGGCCTAGAAGCCCTGAACCCTAAGCCCTCTACGCTACTTGGAAGCGCATGGGACTTAGTAATTACTTCTAGCTGGGATTATAACCCTATGGTAACCCCTATAAGCTCATTTAGGGGGATTGTAAGTAGGGTTATAAGCCCAGCTATAAGTAGTTACTAAGTCCCGTGGGCCTCCAAGTAATCCTTAGAATCCTCACCCCTAAGCCCTAAACCCCAAATAGTAGCTTCCATTTTCTTTTCCATTATCCCTATATAACCCCAATATAACCCTAATATTCTATCTACTATATCCTTAGACCCTCACCCCTAAACCCTCCATTCAGACCCTTTAAAGCAAGCCTAGGCCAGTCCGCAGTTGATCGAAGCTCATTTGCGCGTGGCTGTGTGGGTAGGGGGATGGCAGGGCAGTGTTAGGAGTCAGGGTTTCAGGATTGAGGCTTAAGGGTATTAGGGGTTAGGGTTTCAGGATTGAGGCTTAAGGGGTGCGGATTTTGAGGTTTTAGGGTTTCGGGGGTGGGGTTAAGGTGTAGAAGGCTAGCCCAGTAAAGGCAGTAGAGGGTTTAGGGCGGGCTCAGGGCTCTGGAGTTTTGGGTAAAGGACTTCAAGACTCAGGAGCTTGGGCTTTTCATGGCTTTCGGGTGTTACAAGGAGGGTTTTGAAAACTCTGGGCTCGGGCTTTATGCGGGGGTGAGAAGGTAGGGTTTAGGATGTCAGCGGCGTAGAGTGTTCAGATGACCTTCACGAGGGCTTGTTTTTTTCAAGACTTTAGGTGCAGTTTTTTTGCCAGGGGCGACTTGAAGCCCAAACACCCAACCCACCACAAGCCTCAACTTCCAGACTCCTAAACTCTAAGCTCTACGTAAGCCTTCGTCCCCATATCCTTAACCTTGAATTTTTCCTAAGCCATACACCTTAAATCCTAAAACCTATGTCCTTAACCATCAACCCTTCAGCCCTAAGCCCTTTAAGCCCTAAACCCTTAAGCCCAAAACCCTTAAGCCCTAAACCCTAAACCTTTCATCCCTAAACCCTAAACCCTTAGGGCCTAAACCCTAAACCCTTAGCCCTTAAACCCGAAACCCAGGAGACTTGGTGGCCCAAAGTTCGGGTGCCTTCTGCCACTGCGATCTCCATTGCAACGAGACTTCCAGAGCTGGTCCTGAAGCTGCTCCTTGGTGTGAAGTTAAACTGCTATAATGGAGAATCAAATGGAAAAGAAAATGGAAAATGAAATGGAAACTGGGATTATAATGGGATAATGGCAAATAAAATGGAAAGGCTCCTTAGTATGGGTTTAGGGTTTACATATAAGGTTATATTTGGGTTATATGGGGTTTATATTGGGATAATGGAAAATAAAATGGAAAGTACTATTTAGGGTTTAGGGTTTAGGGTTTAGGGTTAAGGGTTTACCACTATAGGCTATTAGACCTTTAGGGTACCTTAATCTACCCTTAATAGGGATATGGGGGGTTT
>CAJNIZ010044917.1:0-16035 GCA_905231905.1 Symbiodinium pilosum
AGGGTCCAAGTAGACAATATTTAGGTCCCTTTAAGGGATTTAGGGTTTAGGGTTTTAGGGTTTAGGGTTTAGAGTTTGGAGTTTAGGGTCCAAGTACCCAAAAATTAGGTACTTGGGTGGTTTAGGGTAGTAATAATTATAGTATAGGTTTTGGGTAAGTATATGATTACTAAATACTTGGACCCTTAGGGCAAACCCTTCTTGGAGGGCAAGGGTTCAGGGGTTTAGGGGGGTTTAGGGGGTTTAGGATTTAGGCTTTCGGGTTTAAGGATAACCCAATCATACCCAGCTATGAAGCCCAAGTTTCCTAATATTGTTATAACTGGGCTATAAGTACCAGCTTTAGTTGGGTTAGGATTCTTTGTGCTACGTCTCCTGACCCTCCAAGTAGCCCCCTACCCTCAGCCCTAAACTCTTAACCGCAAGAACCTAAACCCTGAGATCCTAAAACTCTAAACAACTAAACCGCAAAACCCAAAATCACAAAACCCTAAACCCTAAAACTCGAAACAGCTAAACCCCAAAACCCTAAATCCCTAAACCCCAAATATTAAACCCTAGACTCTAAACCCCGACGCCTTACGTGCCAAGTCTTCCGGCGAGATCTCAGCAAAGGCCCATGGCACCGCCGAGGCCAAGGCGTCCTAAGCTTCAGTGGGGGCCTACAGGGTTTCAGGGTTTACGTAGGGTTTTAGGGTTTAGGGGTTGAAGGCTTTAGGGGTTTAATGGTTTAGGGTTTAGTGGCTAGGGCTTAAGGGTTTAGGGTATAGGGTTTACGGTTTAGGGCACGGGTGTGCTACGGCACTACATTCAGCTTGTCCTTTTAGACACGCGTGCGATGCTACCACTTCCACGCGGTTTGGGGTTTAGCTGCATGGCAGTCTGGAACGATGGAGTTCGTGGCAATGTTGACCTCATGTTAACAAACCCGCGTGACTGCAAGATCCAAATCCGAGAACGTAATTACACCCCCCCCTCCCCCCCCCCCGAAATTGCAAATTCCTTTCTGCCGAAACGCAACATGAGCAAAAACAATGGAAGCGCCGGAAGAGCAGCGTGTACTACTGGCTAGTACTACTATTGGCTACGACGACTGGAGCTTCAGCTCATGGGCCCAAATACCCTTAATTCCGGGTTGCTGTTAAGGAACTTAAATGACCATAATGGGTATATATAATAAATAAAGAGGTTCCCCCACTAGAGTAACTTAAATTACTAAGTTCCTGAACAGCAGCCCAGTAGTTACGGAGTCTCGGGCACACATCCTTGGAGGGGGGGGGGGAGCGGAGGGATGTTTCTTCTTATGAAGTGAAAATTAGTACTGTCAATTTAACTGTCAAATTAAGAAAATGCGTAGTGGTGCCAGGTTAGCTTAGGAGATGGTGGACGTTGCGACCATTCACAAAACAAGCATTCAGTACCCAACCCCAGTATAAAAGGTTGGAGATAAACCTCAGAAGGCTTACATAAGATTATCTACTTAGCTACTATAGCGATTCACCCGACCCTACACCCCACGCGCTTCTGGAATGGCTCCCTGAACGTGAAACCCTAGACCGTAACAAAACCCAAGAATCTGCTTCGTCGAAGATCTCGAACCTGCTTGGCGTCGGGTGTGGAGTTCTGGGGTTTAGGGATTAGGGTGTGCCAAACATTGAGAAAACTCTGGACTCTCTGGGCTTGAGTTGTTAATGTTGAGGGAGGAAATTCAAAAGCGATAGTTACAGGTTCAGGGTGTTTAAGCCCGGAATCTAAAACCTAAACCCTTACATACCCTCGTCTATATCCCTATATGAGCCATAGTCTCCACTCCGAGTATCCCCCATAATAATCCCTATAATACTCCCCTATATAGTCCCCCATATAACTCCTTTCAGGAGTTTAAACCCTAAACCCTGTATAATCCCTTATGTAACCCCACTTCAAGGATTTTGGATTACGGCTCATAAGTCTTACATATATCAA
Organism: Symbiodinium pilosum; assembly: GCA_905231905.1. Classification (NCBI taxonomy): domain Eukaryota; class Dinophyceae; order Suessiales; family Symbiodiniaceae; genus Symbiodinium; species Symbiodinium pilosum. The sequence continues at coordinate 1,966 of CAJNIZ010044917.1, forward strand.
TATATATCCCTAAACCCCTAGGGATCCATGTACACAAATATTACCTGCATTGGGCCCTAAAGTCTGTTAATATTACCTACATTGGGCTATTTGGATCCCTAAAAAACCCTAAACCCTAAATCCTATATCACACTCAACTCTGGGGAAGGTAAGCTCTGCCAATGAGGATCATGTGATGCCACGTGATGCATTCTCCAGTGGTCTCGAGTTGTGGTTCTGTTTAGGGTTTAGGGTTTAGGGCTTAGTGACTCTAAACCCCAAACCTTCAACCCTAAACACTAAAACCTGAAGCCTAAACCCTTTTCCACCTAGGTGTCACAAACCTTTTTCGGGGCCGTGCTCACGCTCTTCTGTCTGTGTGCAGAGCAGGGTTAACAGGGTTATGTAGGGGATATAGGGCCCAATGATGGAGAATCAAATGGAAGATCACATGGAATATGCAATGGAAACTGCTATTCAGGGTGTTAGGCATTCTTCCCCGTTCAAGAACAACCATCGTGCCCAAAATGCTTTATATACACTGACACAGGGTTTCGGGTTTAGTGAAATTAGGTTATATCCGAAGCTGCCCCGGAAACCCTGTCAAAAATGTCAGCTCTGAATCAGGGGATATGAGAAGCAAGGGGACATCTCTTTACAAGCCACATATAGTGATTCTGAAGACCTAAGACGACACCCGCCCTTACTCCCCCTCCCCATTGGGTGTCGTATGGGGCTTCTGATTTTGAGGTATAGCAGCATGTAACAATGTCACATTCTGAGATGCGAAAGAAGAAGGCACACTTTGAAATAGCGCAGTGCCTAGTTAGTACGAATCCCAGCATCGCGTACTGAGGCCCTAGATCCTAAACCCTAAACCCCTGAACAGATAGCTTATGAAACTAACGCCTGCCCCTGAACATCCCACCAACTTCCTTGGCCTTTGGAGCTCTTAGGGTTTAGGGTTGGGGGTCTTTATGAAACCAATAAATAAAGGAAGTATGTAAGTATGCCAAGGGCCAACCCAGCCAACAACAGAATCCATTCAAGTTTTTTTGAGGTTTAGGGGATGTCGACCCAAAAGAAGGACCCGCAATTGTCTGAAACTCAAAGGCGTTTTTGTTCCCTCGTGAAGGTTTAGGGCTTAGGGACTTGTACTGCAATAGCTGCTGCTAGTAAGGGCCGTCTCCTCCTTCAGGTAACTGCCAAAGTCTTTTGGAAACAGTATCGGACATAACCCTAAACCCCTAGACCTTATAAACCCTTACAGCCTCAACCCCTAAACCCCAAACCTCAACGAGAAAGCGTGCAACCCCATTCCCTCGGCACACAAAGCCTTCATCGCTCCTATTACTTGTGGGCTTCAAGGTTAGGGAGAAGACAAAAACCGTTCATGGTTTATGGGTTTAAGGAAACCCTGAATTAAGATGTAGGCTTTCGGGATAAAATGTTGAAGCGCCTAAAGAAACCCAGGAAAACAACATGAAGCCGTCCCTTTCAGTTGAGTTGCCCCCGGGTGTCATGGCGTGAGTTACCCACTATACATGAACTGAGGACAATAGCCGGCAGGGACACAAAGAATCTTTGACCTGGATTCTCATAATCGGGAGACTATGAACCATGTTAACTTCATCAGCCTTATGGGGGCATGGGGGCCTCATTGTTATAATCAAGCTTCTAAACTACAATAACGACATGAAACAATAATTCATCCAGAAATGTTGATCCAGCTGATGCCTGCTATCCAGGAAACAAATGATTTTTTTTCGACCTGCTAAGTCTACCTATCATCCCGAACCACCACTATCATATGCCTAATGGCCCATAACCCTAACCCCTAAGCCCAAAACCCCTAAACAACTACTATATAAGCCCCATGACCCAAAACCCTAAACCCTGAGCCCAAAACCGTCCACCCCCAACCCTGACTTGCAAAGTCAACAGAGGCTCTAAGCCAATTTCCGCCTGAGCCGTGATGCCGACAAGTCCGTCACGACCATGGCATTGCGCTGCCGAACCTGAAAGGAAAAAAGCTGTCATCACCCGATCCTACCCTAAACCCTAAACCCTAAACCCAATCCGTTGTTGAACTCAAAGGCTGCGTTCACCCATCAGCACATACCGTGAAACGATGGACATGCACCTGCCGTACAGTACTCGTGCTGCCCAACCCTCCTGAGAAGTGCAGATGTTATCACAAAACGAAGGGATCCCGGACCTATGCCTTGGGTACTGCTCCCCCCCAGTAATAGTCTATATTAGGGGTCCTATTAAGGGCTATATATAAAGTAATTATTATCCAACTGTTACTTAGGGGGGGCAGTACTGAACCTATGCCCTTCTCCCCTGTGCTTTACCCCCATCCTTGGGATGAACTACTCTGAAGGCCCAAATCAGAACAATAGGTTTGTGGGGTCTACCTTAGGAGGACCCCCCACCCTGTAATAGTGGTATACTAGGAATATAAGAGGACTCCAATATAATCCTTATTATCCCCTATAGTCACTATTACTGGGTGGGGGGTCCACCCAAGGTATACCGTATACTGTAGGTGTTACCGGATTGCAAGGCAATGCTGCTGGTAATTCGACAGGCTCCTGCATTGACCACCCTATTTCCCGATACTATCCGAGTTTGCCTTGATTTCGGTGTTCATTTTTCATGGGCGTGCTCCACTACTCCTAACCCCATGCACATGGTAGTTTCCCAAGATAAGGGGCCCCCAATGTAGACCCCAGAATACTATGAAGCTTATTCTGGGGAACCTTAAAAAGGTACCCCTAATCTCGGGAAAACCATGGAAAACCCCACATGAATCCCAACCCTAAACTCTAAACCCTAAACCCTAAACCCAAAACTTGAGTACTGCTCCCCCTCAGTAACAGTTGGATAATAATTACAATGTAGTTTTATATAGCCCTTAATAGGACCCCTAATATAGACTGTTACTGGGTGGGGTCAGTACCCAACCTCAATCCTAAACCTACCCCCTAAGCCCTAATCCCTAAGCCTAACCCCTAAACCCTAAATCCTAAACCCTAATATACCCCCTAAACCTTAAACCCTAAACCCAAAACAACGCGCCTCAAAGGTGACCTCGCCGGTCTGTATGTTCTGCTCCCCGCCTCTCGCAAAGCGGGTTTAAACGGTACCTTTCTGGGGTTTAGGGTTTAGGGTGTAGGGTATGGGTTAGGTGGACCCCCCCTGTAATAGTGACTGTATAATATAAAGGATAATAGGGATTCTATTAGGGTGCTCTTATATTCCTAGTCTACCACTATTACAGGGGTGGGGGGTCCTCCTAAGGTATCTTTCTGGGCAGACTCATTACAAAACACTGGTGTTGTCTATGATGGTACTTGTAGGAAGCGATAGGATACAGCCTAATTGTGAGCTCTTTCCCTACCTGGGTAGTCTCCTTTACTAGGATTGCGTAAGAGCACCCTAAACCCTGGAAGCAAGCAGGCTCTCTCAGTTCAGGGATTAGCTTTGAGGGTTTCAAATCTGACGACCCCGCCTCGGAGAACATTGGAGGCTTCTCCAAAAAAACCCTAAGCCCGAAACTCTATGCCCGACCCTAAACCGTAAACCCTAAACCTCCTAAACCCTAAACCATACATGATGCTGAAGACAGGATCCTGAATCTGCTTTATGATTGATTTTTATCGGAACAATAGTAAGTGTATTAATAGTAACCGCAGTAATAGTAATTGTAAGCATAATCAGAATAATAACAGTAATAAAACAAAGTAGACATATTATCCATAGGAATAGGAATTATCTTGCAGAACTACTCGTATTTTGGCTGTTGCACATAGGACCCTGGGGTACTGAGTTTAGGGCTTAGGGTTTAGGAGTGCAAAATTTGTCCAGTGAGCTATAGTCTAAACTCCTAGTATCCCCCTTAATGAGCTCTGCAATACTCCCCTGTAAAATCCATTTTAGAACCCCCTTGAAGGAGTTTAGACTGTAGGTCAAGTGAATGAATGAGGTTTAATCTTTTGGGGGTACCTGGAGCACAGCATGAACGTGTGGCATCCCATGCTTGCCTCTGCATTCTTTCGACATGTAGAGTTGAAAAGATTTAGACCGTCAGTGGCGGGTATCAAGAACCCCTATCAACTCGTTTTCAATACTTACATCTCAGAACCATATGGCCACTACAATACTGAATACTGGGGGCTTGGGGTGCTTGATAAACGGGCTACTGTAGAATACATGCCGAGAGGCTCGTATCAGCGGAGCGGATGTGTGAGAACAAGACCATGAGGCTACCACTTTGTTATTGAACCCTAGACCCCAAACCCTAAGCCCCATTCTTCATGCAGGCCCTAAACCCTAAACTCCGAACCCTAAACCCTAAACCCCAAACCCTAAACCCCAAACCAGCAACCCTAAACCCTAAATCCTAAACCGTAAATGAAGACCCCTGGGCTTATTCAGGCCCTAAACCCTAAATCCTAAACCCTAAACCCTAATTCCTAGACCCTCTCAACCCTAACCCCCTAAACCCCTAAACCCTAAACCCCTTTTTCCTTAGACTAAATGCCAAGGGCCTTTGATCTGCCACAGCGCAGGGTGGAGATCGGCAGCCTAAGCCGCAAAAAATGGCTTTCCCCCTTTAAGGGGTTTAGGGTTTTAGGGTTTGGGGGTTTTAGGGTTTAGGGTTTAGGGCTTAAGGCTGGGATTTAGGGTTAATGTTTAGGGTTTTAGAGTTTGGTGTTTAGGGTTGAGGGCTTGTAGAGGTTCGATGTCTTACAGTTTAGGGTGTCGTTAAGAACTATAGTCAGCCCTGGAACCGTTTGCTATATGAGCTATAGTCTAAACTCCTAGTATCCCCCTTAATACCCCCCATGGTAGTCCCCCATATAATCTCCTATATAACCCCCCTTTAAGGAGTTTAGACTATAGCTCAGAGGCAGCAGGGTTTAGGGTTCAGTGCTTCGGGTCAGGCTGAGGGAGGCCTTTACAAATTCATCCCTCTGAAGCTCTGGAAAGTAAATCCATTTTCCACTTCATCTTCCATCTGGGTCCAGGGGTTAGGGTTTAGGGTCTAGGCTTGTCCATTTGCGACATTTGATTCCCTAAGCCCAGATCCTTAGACCCCCGGACTCCAAAACCCCTTAATTCCTCAACCCAAAGACTTTACCCCAAACCCTAAACTCCTAAACCCGAAACCATAACCCCTAAATCCTGACCCCTAAACCCTCACCCCTGAAGCCTAAACCAACCCCACCCAAAGATAGAACCCCAAACCCTAAACTCTAAGAAGTTGCTTCCATTTTCTTTTCCATTATCCGCATTTAATCCCTATAATACCCTATTATATAACCCCAAAAGCCCTAAACCCCTAAACCCAAAAAAGAAGCTGGTCAGAAGTCCCAAAATGACGTCGAGTCTCACTGCTGCCGACCCGTGATTCGGAGATCTGCAGCATGATTCCATGATCCTTCCTTAAAGGCTTTGGGGTTTAGGGTTTAGGGCTTAGGGTTTAGGGAGTAAGGGCTTGGGGTTTAGGCAGTAAGGGTTTAGGGTCTAGGCTTACGGCTGACGATCCTCCCAACAAACATGGAAGCTCAAAGGCCCTCTTTACCAGAACGATGTTGGGTTCCTATGTTTTTTAAAATGCAGGGGTGGAATTAACCCTAAACCCTAAAACCTAAGCCCTAAACCCTAAATCCTAAATCCTAAAACCTAAGCCTTAAACCCCAAACCCAAAACAGTAAATGGAGACCCCTGGGCTTCCCTAAGTATCCAAAAGACGGCTTTTTGATCTGATTGCCATCGCGAGCCATGATGTTTAACACAACCCCTTGGATTCTCCCTTTGTCCCCCTGAAGTAGATAGACTGTGGGGTATATGGGGATCTTATTATAATATACCCAAAGCCATATTCTTTCTGCGAAGTAGGTGTTTGCATGTGGTGACCATGTTCCAAGGGTAGCAAATATATTGCTCTGGGGTCTAGACTTAGAAGCAATAAAGTCATGGCCCGCAAGTGGAATTCAAGAAAACCGCTCTACTGGTCCTCCTTCTCCTACTCTTACTACTGCTCCTCCTGCAACTACTAGATCTCCTCCGGCAACAACTTAAGTCTGAAAATCCTAAACCCTAAAAGCTTCATCAGACCTCTTTTAGGGTTGCAGATTATAGTCCCCCTTGAGTAGATAGAATATGGCTTTGGGTATTGTATAATAAGATCCCCATATATCCCACATTCTATCTACTTAAGGGGGGCTATAAACTGTCAAACCTTTATCGGACCTCTTTTGGGGTTGCAGGTTAGTTTGCCCCAGGCTAGGGCTTATGGAGTACAGCCCCCTGAAATTGGGGTGACCTATTCAGGGCGGTGCTTGGAGGGTCAGGGGGACTTAGTAAGTATGTAGGTTAACGACCCCGGTGGGCCATATGACTTGGGTGTTGGGTTCAGGGTTTAGGGTAGCCCCTAGAAGCCATAAAAGACCCCCAATGATCCCCGTTATTGACCTACATACTAAGCCCCATGACTCTCCAAGTAGGGTTTACGGTTTTTGGGGGTTGGGTCTAGGGTTGCGTAGCTGAGGGGATTTTAAGCAGAATGTCAGCTGCTTATTGGGATTCATCATTATCCGCTCTTAGAAACACACACACATATCTAATGATGCTTCATACTTCTAGCGCGCAGCCATACTTAGTAGGTCGCTAAAAAACTGAGCATTCCTGACTTTTACCCTCACGCACTAATTCCATATGGACTACAGGGGCATCTCTGATGACGAACGTCCACCCACATACGACGGTGACGGCCCACCAAAACTTTAAGTGACGAAATCACGGTGTCACCATCTTTCTTCTTCACCCGGATCCGGAGTATCTCGCAGTGTAGATACACTATCCACTTGTACGCATTCCATGTTTCGTGTAGTAGCAGCTTCTTTCGCACAACATGGGTCGGGGATATCTTTCCACGTTGTACCAGGCATCTTCGTGAACCAGCATGGCGCATCGGGAATCCACTTGGCTCTATTTTCCCAATGGCCGCTCAGTGCATGCCCCAGTCCAGCAATAGGACTGCCACAGCAACAGGTCAGGTTTCAGGCCAGATCTCGAGGGAGTGGCTCGCAAGCCCTCCCAGCGAGTATATCTTGCTGGAGCAAGTGCAGACGGTAGCGCTGTCGGACGACAGCCGTTCTCTGCACGTAAGATAGTGTCATCCACCACAATGTGAACAAGAAAAGCGTCCAACACAGCATGAGAAGGTATCGTAGCTCGAAAGACCTGGCCCGGCGTACTTGGGGTAAGACAACCGTCCCTTCCAAGTTGTCGAGCGGCCTTTCAACCTCTTAACTATATAACCCCATTATAGTTGCTTCCATGTTCTTTTCCATGATCCCCTACTAACCCTTGTATAATCCCTATATAAACCCTATAGAACCCCTATAGAACCCCTATATACTACAACGGCCCCAAGACTTGCAATTCCCATAGTCAGGACCAACTACAGGAGGGGAGCTTCCCATGAAGGAGTTTATACAAGGTTTAGGGTTTATGGTTTAGGGTTTAGATTTAAGGTTTAGGGATATTTTGGGACCAGGGGGCATAATATAAGGAGCCTATGTGCCTTATGTAAGAAGCCCACATGGTAACTCCGCTCGTGTCGTACTTGCCTTATAGGCATAAATCCCAGATGCTTAAGGCAAGGCACTAGGGCTTCAGTATTCTTGGAAACCACGCCTCTGGTACCTAAACCCTTGACCTTGACTCCCGGATTCCGGAACCCACCCTAAGCACTAAACTCGACTCTTGTTGGAACAAGGAAAGAATCGGGTTGGGTTATATTGGGGGTAATGGAAGATAAAAATGGAAGCTACTATGATGAGGAAAGCCCCTAAACCCTAAAACCTTAACCCATCCAACCCTAGACCCTAAACCCCTAAAACCCCCAAACCCTAAACCCTTAACCCTCAAACCTACCTGGACCCCCAAAGTATGTAGAATAATGGCCTTTTGGGCCATATTTAGGGGTTTTGGGCCATTATTTTTGACCCTAAACCCCTAAAGTTGGAACCAGGAAAGGTTCGGGCCGCAGCAGGGGCTCGGCGTTATCAATGCGCTGGGCTTGCGCGGCAGATTTGTGATGGCGGGATTCCCGAGCCTCTCGGCTCAGGTGAGGTTTAGGGTTTAGGGTTTAGGGTTGGTTTAGGGCTTAGGGTTTTAAGTATATTATAATAGGGTATATGTTGGGGTTATATTAGGGTTATATGGAGTAATGTTCCTCGGCTCAGGTAGGGTTTAGCGGCTTAGGGGGTTTAGGACTAGGGTTTGGGGGTTGAGGGTTTTAAGGGTAGGGTTTAGGGTTTAAGGTTTTTTTGGATATTGGGGTTATATTGGGATAAAGGAAAATAAAATGGAAGCTACTATGTTATAATAGGTTATATGTTGGGGTTATATTAGGGTTATATGGAGTAATGTTTTTTTGGTGGTTGAACCTAGTAAGATTTTATTCCTTACATGAAAAACTATACCCCAAAAGGAGGATTGCATCTTTCTCTATGTTGGGTACCCTAGTAGCCCCAAATGAAATACTACTCAGTTAGGGTTTTGCGGCTCAGGAGTTAGGATTAGGGTTTAGGGTTTTAGGGGTTTAGGGTTTAGGGTTTTAGGGGTTTAGGGTCTAGGGTTTAGGGATTATGGTTTTAGGGTTCCAAAAAGAAAAAAGTTTCCCAAGGTTTGGCATATCTTTTTTGGAGGGTCTCTATAGTAAGGACTACTGTGCTTTGGGGTGTCTTTTGGAATCCCCTATTCTGGGACACTCTCATAATATGTACGGGGGACATTGGAGTCCGTCTTCAAGATTCGGAAAGGACATCAAGTTGTCGGTTACAGGACTTACTGGTTGGGCTTAAGGTTCGGGAGCTTACTGATTCAAGGTAGATTCTATTCTTTCTGAATATATATATATATATGTCGCAGAAGTGTTCCCGAGTACTATGCCAGGGCCTAGAGGGCAACGAGTGAAAGGGGATCATTTCAAGGCTTACTCTCCTCTCTGGGAAGGCAGCATCCAAGATTTGACATGAGAATCGCGTGTGTGCATGTGGCTGGTGATTGCATATGTAGGGGTTTCCGTGCATTAGGGGAGCCATTCTTATGTCCCAACATACTACAGTCCTTCTCTTTTTCGGAACTTTCAAAACAGGACCCCTAAAATTTGGAAACACTCATACTACACCCTCGGGAAAATGTAGACGTGCGGCCGTGCCCAACTATCCATTCTTTCGTGCAAGCACCTCCCCACATACTATGCCCCCAAAGGTTCCCCCTCTTCCCCTCAACTAGCCCCATGTAGCCCTTTCGAGCAGCTTACGTGATAAAGGGAGGGTAACATCATTGCAGCTTTGCTGAGGATGCAAATTGCTGGCCCTGAAGCGGGGTTTTGGGCTGCTGTAGAGTTTAGGGGGTAGCGTTGTTATAGCCCGACTATAAAATTTATACTTCTAATCCAATATAACCTTATACGGGCTTGCAACTGCGTTATTATAAGTACGATGGACGATTACAATTGGGCCATGCTTACCTGGAAGCTCCAAGTACTGGTGCTTGACGGGAAGTACTAAGTAGGGTAGGGAATGACATGGATCCACTGCCCCATAGCCCCTTAAGCAAGAGCAACTTACAACCTGAGCTCTATCAGCCCAAATCATGTGCTGGAGCATGCCTGGCAAAAAGATACGTGCGCATGCGCCCCATCCAACCAGAAAGTCATAAACAGCCGGACATTCTAAACCCTAAGCCCTAAACCCCAAACTCTAAACCCTAAGCCCTAAACCCTAAACCCTATGCCCTGCAGTCTCAGCCGCCTGATGTACAGCACCTCCCTCTCTTTCGCCGCGCTTTGACTTTTGGGCTCCATGGTTTAGTACTTGGAAACTTGCGTCGTGGTGCGAAGGTGTACGTTCAGGGCTTGAGACTATCCATTACTTTTGCTAGTACTATATAGTCCCACCTAAGTAGATAGAATATGGGGGATATGGGGGCCTTATTATAATATACCCAAAGCCACATTCTATCTACTTAAGGGGGACTATAAACCTTCTAAGGTAAACCCCAAACCCTAAATAAAAGTTTCCATTGTATTTTCCCTTCTCCTGATATAAACCCCATATACTTAAGGGGGACTATAACTCTTACTGTTAGTTATTGTGGCTACTACAACGAGCTGTGTTCGTTACAGGTGCACCAATCAACTCGTAGGTCCTAGAGCCCGGGGGCTAGGGTTTAGGGTTTCGGTTTAGGGGACTAAGGGTTTAGGGTTTAGGCGATTAGGGGATTAAGGGTTTAGGGTTTAAGGGTTTAGGGATGTTGTTGCAGGTGCTGGCGTTCGCGTCAACAAGACCACTAATTATTAGCTGGTGTCTGATTCCTATTGTCTTTTGTAATGAGGAAGCCCATGCTTTTCAAATCAGCTGCCTTTTATGAGTGCTTTTGGAATTAAGAGTTGCAAAAGCCTCTGCCCTCAGCCCAGTTTAGGGTTTGGGGATGTTGGCTTCCTGGTTGAGCCACACGAATCCACAGGGCTTCAGGTCCAAGACCTAGGCTTTCTGCCAGAGGGACTCAGGACTGCAGCCGACATTACATAGCCGCATCTGGATGGGGTTTTAGTAGAGAACATTTTCTGGCCCATCCTAGGCCACAATCAGGAACCAACGCCATACTGGCCTTCTTGCCATAGTTCCAGAACTTGCTGACTATAATGTAAACCACCATGCCGGTTGCAGTAGGGTGAGGTGGCCGCTTGAGCTAACCCTAAACCTTAAAACCCAAACTCGTGTTCAACCAGCCTGGCCCTATCAATCCGGCGGGAAAAACAGCAAGGGAACTGCACTGGCCGGTTTATGGCAATGCTTTTAAGCTTGTGGCTGGGATTTAGGCCTTTGGGTTTAGAGCCCCCTGATTAATAAACCTCCTCCCCTTAATAGGGATTATCATAGGGATCCTAATATTAAGGCCATTGAAAGGAGGGAGTTTATCAATGAGGGGTCTACATTAAGACCCGAACCGACAGAACCGGAACATGCTAAGCCGGACTGAACTGAACCGAAGCAATCCTGCAAAATAATGCCCCTGGAGAGGGATTTCAGAAATCCCAAACCCTACAATGCTGATCTTACGACTGTATGATCATATGATAGCTATACACGGGCTGGGGTAATCAAAGTCCCCTAATTGCTTACATAAATCCAGTTTCCACACCATTTCCCATGTCATTCTCCCTGAAAGGAGAGAGCACAAGTGTGACGACTGCCCTCTATAATCTCCGGGGGGGGTGTCCCAGCAAGCCCTATGTATCTCCTGAATCTAAGCCGTAAGAACCTAACCGTAAAGCTGAACTGTATACCCTAAACTTGAGCCCTGAATCTTAAACCCAAAAGCTTTCAGCCCTAAACCCTAAACCCTGCAATCCGCATATGCGGACCGTGCCGCCCCTGCAGCTCCTTTCCCAAGTTGTTTTCCCGCAACGGTCTGGGCTTTGGGGTTACGATGTTGAAAACGAACATGCAAGCTGTAGTCCAAACTCCCAGTATCCCCCCTCTTAAGCAGCCCTATCATACTCCCATATAATTATGATCCCCGATATGGCCCCCTTTAAGGAGTTTAGACTAAAGCTCATGTAGATAGGCGCCCACCATGAAATATGACCCAACATGTAGGAATCTATAGCTAAACCGCAAATGAAAAACAGGGAACCGTCAAGCAGGGACCTTCTCACGAGACTAGTGTTTGTTGGCGTTGGAGGCAAGTGAGGTTCTATCCGTGTTTTGAATTACTAGAATAACCCCAGAGGAGGATACAAGCTCACTCTGCATTGGAGGCTTTACTGAGGTGCTGTTAAGGAACTTAAAACATATGACGACGTACAGTGAAGGCACCCTATCGTTTACTATATAGGTAGCTTCTAATATAAGTTCCTTACGAAAAACCCTGTTTAGCCACCCCCATTTCTCATGCAACTCCTGCGGCCCCCATGTATGAAATTGTCGAAGACTGCAAGACTTTTTGACTCCCGACCGTGCGCGAGAGATGCAGCGCAGCTGAGTCGGCTTCAGCAGTTTTGGAGTGTCGGTTTCTGGTAGCTCGTGGTAATTCTTACTGTTAGGTGCAAGTAGCTACGGTGTAGGTTTTAAGGGAGTTGGTGGTGCGATGCGCGGCACGATTTTTGGGGCTCCAACGGGTAATCAGGGACATTTGGGATCGTTTAATTGCTTACAAAGCATGTTTTGTTCTTTGTTCAAGTTGACACCCTAAACCCACCCTAAGCGTAAACTCGTAAACCCGCGTTTAGCTTGCAGCACACCTAGTTATGAAGCCATGACAAGTACATTCTGAAGAAATGTAGTGTGGTATGCGGTTTATGGTTTAGGGACACATTCACATGTCTGGTTCTTCTTGATGCCCCTGATATCGCCCCTGATATCCCACAATGTCAGGTCCCCCCAAAAAAATATTGGATCCCCAGCTAGGAGCCCAGCCCCTGTACAATTTCCAGGAACTAACCCTCCTAAGAACCAGTAAGCAACATATTCTTAATCCCTCTAACCCGCCATATAACTGCAGTTTCAATTTCATGTTGCTCCTTCTTTTCGCCTGATTCTCCATCAGACCCTGCACCTGATATGTTCCTATAACCCCAGTGAAGGGACCTTGCAAAATCTCCATGAACCCTCTCCTCTCTTCCCCAATAACCAAGGCTGAAAAAGTCTAAACTTTATTATAAAGACCCAAAAAGGAAGCCCAAAAAGGTTAAAGTTCTTCTATTGGCGAAGTAAGTCTCTATAACCCCCTTAAAGGGCCGCGACAAGGCTACTTCTGCAATCCCAGCTACGCCGGCTGTGCAGCTGGTGGATAGCCCCCTGGAGGCCAGGTGCCCTGTGGCGGATAGCCCTGGGAGTAGTCCTGCGCGGTCAAGGGTCTAGGGGTTTAGGGTTTAGGGTTTGGGTTTAGGGTTTAATAGGGTCTACAGGTTTAGGGTTTTTAGGGTTTTAGCCTGAACCCTAAACCCAGGGATTGTCGGGTCTGGGGGTTAGTAGGATTCTACACCCCAAGCCCTAACCCCATAAACGCAGGGATTGTACAGTACCGTAAAGGGATCCAAATTTGAATTGCCACCAAGTGGTATTCATGGCGTATCACCAAATCAACTACAAGATGACCTTTATGACATGAATGATGACATCTGCTTTTTCCATGCACGTGGTTTGTTCTTGTCTTTCATCAAAGGGCTCAAACGGTGCGACGAAGGAAGGTGGGGTATAGGAAATGAGCCCTAATGTAGAAGAGTATATACTAAGGATCCTTTAGCCCACCTACCTATCCCACCTTTTGAGCCCCTGATTGCAGAACTTCACTACAGAAACCGGCTTACTTGGAGTCCCAGAACTAAGCCCTAAACCCTAAAATCCCTTCAAACCCTGAACCCTAAACTTCCATTAAGCCCTTGAACCCTAGACCCTTAGAGTCCAAGAAGTCCTGCCCATATCCTGCGTAGGCTTCCTGCCTGGAAGCGCACTTTGGGAGTGGAGGGTCGTGTGGGCTTAGGGAACCCTAGACCCTAAGGATTTAGTTAGGGTTCAGGTCTCCAATCTTTGCAGCATCTTTAGATTTCTAAACCCGAAGCCCTGAACCTGAAACCTTTAGCCCTGAAGCCTAGTAACCCCTAATAATAGGGGTACCGATTTCCTAATATTCAACTTTAATAAGGAGACCCCGAAATAAAAAGGGCAAAAGGGTACTACTGGGGTACCTAGAAGCCCTTAAACCCTAAACCCTAAAACCCTAAACTCTAACCCAACTGGTGTACAAACCCTAAAACACTAAACCCTAAAACCCTAAAACCTAAAACCCTAAATCCTAGCCCTAGCTCTAGTTTCAGGGTTGCGGGGGGGGGGGGTACAGGCTGCGAAGCTTAAAGTCCCAGAGGTTTTGGGCCTGCAGGTGCTAGCCGCTAACAATACCCTCCTCTATATGAGTATATATTTATATCTATATATATGGTGCCCCCCCCCCCCATGTACCTACCTTTTTTTGCTTTCCTTCAGGTATCTGGTCTGAATC
>CAJNIZ010044917.1:20162-35109 GCA_905231905.1 Symbiodinium pilosum
GGACTTTGGGTTTAGGGGTTTAGGGCCAGGGTTCCAAAAAACGGTTGCCGGCAGATGGAAAAAGTTGCAAAATCCCAAGGCCAAAACCAGGAGCCCTACAACCGTGAACCATAGGCATTTTGGGTTTAGGGTTTAGGGTTTAAGGTTAGCTTACTTGGAGGGTCAGGGGACGTAGTAAGTAGGTGAATAGCCTCTATAAGCCATATAATAACTTCAATTCTCCCCATTATTAACCTGCTTACTAAATCCCCATGGCTTTGCACGTAGGTGTCCCTCTAAACCCCGCAGCTTGTGTAAACACTATCACCTAGGTTTGGATCTGACGGTTTGTTTCCATAATTTCTAGAAACTCAAATTAAGCTGATGTGAGGCTAGGCTGAGGGTTGTTCTGACTGTCTGATGCCTGAACCCTGAATCCTGAACCCTAAACCTCAAAACCGTATCATTTGCAGAGTCGGAGAGGGGAGGGCTTGAATGCAAATGCAGTTGCTGCCCCACTCTGAACAGACGCTGCCGTCCATCGGAAGCGCAATGGTACCATCAGAGGCTTTGCTGGGGAAGACCTTGCAGTTTCAGGTCAGATTTAGGCAATTGCTGGCCGTTGTGCACTAATTTCAGAACCTCAAGCTAAGCCATTTCAGCACGACTTTCTAGATAAACCACAATTTGGAGTGAGGTCAGCTTCTAGGGTGTTTTCAGGGCTTGAAGCTTGGGATCTACGGTTTGGGATTTAAGGTTTAGGAAGCTTGAGGTTCGAGGCCGCACTGTTTAGGGTTCAGGGTTTCCAGGGCTTATAAACGGGATTCATCATCCCTAAACCCTAAACCCTAAACCCCAAAACTTCGAGGTTACCAACTGAGCTCATAACTAGCCCGTTTCGAAGATGCGTTACTAACCCTAAACCCTGAACCCAACCCGAAGTAACTGTATAGGGTTTAGGGTTTAGGGAATTCTCGTCTGCAGCTCTGATGTAGAATAAGGTTAAGGCCATGGGTCTTAGGGTTTAGGATGCGGTAGTTTCTATACGTAGAGACACCTCAATATGTTGCTCCTGAAATACCTTGCTCCTCACAACGATCCCCAGCAAAGGACCCCTCATTTCGGAACCTTCTGCTCTTAAAGGTCCTTGTAAGGAAGGGACCAGAGGAGAGGGGAAACACACTTCCTTAAAAGGAGTTCCTAGCCAAACAGGGAAGTTTCATCATGGCTTTCTGAGGTCCCGTATTTGGCCAGATGTTGTCCAGATGAGTAGTGGTTTTTTTGGTGGTTGAACCTAGTAAGATTATCTTCCTCATATAAATACTATACACCAAAAGGAGGACATAATCTTACTCTATATTGGGTACCATAGTATCCCCAAATAAAATACTACTCAGATGTTGTAAAGCTGAGGGGTTGCAGAGCCCTCCAAACAGACAAGAAACACTTCGTTTGGAGTGTGGGGAGGACTTTGACGGAGCCTGGCGGAGCCTGGGGGTTTTCGTAAGGTAGTATAGGGGCCTCAAGAAGCGGAGTGGAGATTTGGGGTTTAGGGTTTTAGGGTTTAGGGTTTTAGGGTTTGGGGTAAGGTTTTGGAAAATAAGGTTCAGGGTTTGGGATTTAGAGCTTCAATTTTGGTTTAGGGAAATTAAGGTTTAGGGTTTATAAGGGCTGCAACATCAAGCCTTCTCCTCTCTGAGGGCCCGCAAAGAGCTCTCATAACTGGCGACACACAGCATGTTCGAAATCTGATGCTTCCCTCTTCTGCTGTTTTTTATGTTGCACACTACTGGGCCAGAGGCCAGAGAACTTCTCAGCCTCTGCACAAAAGGATTTTGGGTTTAGGGTTTAGGCCTTTGACCTTCTGCTACAGAACAACAGCTCCCTCTCTCTAAACCAAGCCCTGTGTTTCATCAGAGCCAAAGCTAAAACCCCCCAACTGCGGCCGCAGAAGCCCCGCAAGAACCTGAAGATGTCAGTTTTCTTTCCGCAGTGAGGGTGTCAGTTCATTAAGGAATTCCTCGGAAGCCCTGCGAAAACCCAGAACATGTCAGTTTTGGTTTTGAGGCGAAGGTGTTGGCAAGTTCTGTAAGAGGCTGTTGGCAACTTCAACCCCCCAAAACCGGACCCTACAAGTATGATAGAACTATACAATGCCATAACATCGGGGGTAGGGCTGCCGCAATTAAGACCAGCTACAGGAAGGGAGTTAAAATGAGGACAGTGCATATGGGGTCCATAAGCAGTATCTAAGGATCATGGGGAATTACTAATGTAAGGGGCAAGGTCCCTACATTTAACTCCCCTCCTGCAATTTCCTTGGACAAAATCCTCTTGCTAAAGTTGAAGAATGACGCCCAGCGGCAGTGTCGTGCATGAAGCTGAAGAAGCGTTCCCCATAGCCTTCCTTGTTCAGAGTAGGGACTATGCAAGATATGATGGATTAGGGTTTAGGGTGCATGGTCATGTTCAATCACTTCTTGGCGCGCTAGGGGGCTTCACAAATACATTGATGCTGAGAAGGACTCGGGTACTTTTACGGCTTATATGGTTTGTAACCCATTATACTTACGAAGCCCTCTCGTCTCTGACCCTCAGCTTATGGAAGTGAACATAGAAAACAATGGCGCTTCAAGATCGCCACGAATAGAAAACTGAACCCCCGATAACCATAGCTATTCCCAACCGACAAAAACGCAAATTTATTACGCAAAGAGGTATTTCTCATTATTCTGCTGAAGGGGCTATGAAGGCTCGTACCCTAAACTCTAAACCCTAAGCCCTAAACCCTAAACCCAAATAAACCCTAAGCCTTACAAAGAGATTATACCATTGCCTCGGCTAACCCCACCACCGGCCTCTCGTTTTGCAGCCGACTCGGGGATGCGGTTTGGGGTTTGGCGTTTTGGGGTTCAGGGTGCAGGCGTTTAGGGTTCAAGGGCTTAGGGTTGAGGGGTTTAGGGTTAAGGGTTAGGGGTTTAGGGGTTCAAGCTTTAAGGGTGTGGGGCTTAAGGTTTTAAGGGTTTAGGTTTTTGGGAGGGAGGTCTCAGGACATAAGGATGAAGGTTCAAGGCTTATGGATTAACACCAAAAACGAGCCTTGGATCCCCAAAATCCTATGAATTACCGAACCACCCACCTCTCTATACTACCCCCTCCCCCAAGGTTTCCCTCTTAGTTAGATGAATCTAAAATTATTAATTAAGGGGGATGCATACGGGGGTAGTATGCAGGGCGCTTAGTAGAACTCAAGCACAACGAACAACCTCCGGATCCAAAATCTTTACTCGAAGATTGGACAAAACCCTAAACCCTAAACCCTAAATCCTAAACCCTAAACCCTAAACCCTAAAACCCTAAACCCTAAAACCCTAAACCCAGCTTCTGCGGGCTTGACGGAGACTTTCCGACCGAAGACGCTGCCTGTCCTAAGTTCCACGGTTAAGGGTTTAGGGTTTAGGGTTTAGGGTGTAGGGTTTAGGGTTTAGGGTTTAGGGTTTAGGGGCCAAGGAACTTGGGTTGGGTTTTTATAGGGCTCAAAGGGTCTAGAGCTTGGGACCTTAAACCCTAAACTCTATAAACCCTACGAACCCCAACCCCCATAACAAGGATCCCATGAGAGTCATTTTAGAGTCATACGAGTAGGGTCCCCTAACAACAGAATGCTAGAGGGCCAAGAAATACCAGTATCGTAGCTTTAAATCCTAATCCATAAGCCCTACACCCTACATTTCAAATTTTCCAAAAAAGTTCTAAGCCCCCCAAATCCTGCAACCTAAATTCTCGACAAAAAGTTCTAACCCAAAATCCTGAAACTTACATTCTCCACATAAATTGGAAACCCCGAATCCCACTGTACACTCTACATTTGACACAAAAAATCCTAAACCAAAATGCTTTGCTGAAACACTACAGCCCTAAACCCCAACTCAACAAGGCAAGAAGATCGCCAGGTACTCAGCCTTCGACTTGGCATCGAAGGGCCTGGCCAGGATTAAAGGTTAGGTTCAGGGTGGGTTTAAGGCTTAATAGGAATTAGGTCAATAGAAGGTTTGAAATCTAGGGGCCGTGTGGGGCGGAGGTTTCGGCGTTAGGATTTTGAGGTTTCGAAGCGCTTAAGGTTCAAGATTTAGGGGCAAGCTTTATGTTTCAGGGCTGCAGTTTTAGGGTTAAACCCTAAACCCCCAAACCCTAAACCCCAAACCCCAAACCACTAAAGGCCCTAAAAACGTTTGAGGTTTAGGGTTTTTGTGCTGAAGGGCTTGCAGTTTCAGGGATTGGCCAGCATCCTCTGGGTGAGGGCTTCTAATGGGGTCTTTGGGGGGGGACCTTTGGAGCTAGAAAGGATTTGGGGCTTTAGGGTTTAGGATTTTGGGTTTAGGATTTAGGGTTTAGGATTTTGGGTTTAGGGTTTAGGATTTAGGGTTTAGGGGTTTCGGACCCCAGTATATACCCTATAACTATAGTAGTTTCCATGTTCTTTTCCATTATCCCCATGTTATACCCCTATATTGAGGAACAACCATGTACGCAAATAAGCATAGAACATGTTATGTGTGCAAGGGGCCATGATATGTATGTATACGAACCCCTGGCTTATGTATATGTTAGGGTTTAGGGTTTAGGGTTTAGGGCTTAGGGTAGAGGTTTGGGATTCAGGTTGGCAGGCTTTCAGATGTTGAGTTTCAATTCAGAAGTTCCGATATGATGGTAGTTTACCAAAATTAGGGTCCCCCTTATATATCCTCAAACGTACTATCATCCTTATCATTGGGACCCCAAAATGGTTGCATTCTTTGTAAAAACCCCATAATCAATACATTGTTCCACACAGCAAAATACAATCTCCGAAATTTTGCGCGTTTTCAACACATGCAGCTGTCTCAACGTCCAAGCAGCAAATATTGCAACAGTTGAACTTGCTCAAAGGCACCTACCGTCCCAAGCGCGCATATCAACGTTTTGAGCACGAGAAGGCAGCGGAAGTTTGGGGGGAGGGGGGGGGTAGTTTTTTGGTCTGACAGATCATAGCCTCGTTTTGGCATCTTGGCGTTACAGGTGTAGAAGCGCGACGTGATCCAAACGCGCGATATGGCGAGCTGTCGAGATCAAGGCACGCGTTCCAATTTTGGGGCTGAGACCTCAGGGGTTGTGGGCAAAGATATTCTTCCCTGGCAAGAAGGTCGAGATGGGCTGCATGGAGCCCAGTCTCGGGCAAGTGTTCACTAGTTCCAAACAGAAAGTAGTTACTGGGACGGTTGAAGTTCTCCTGGACATCCACCAGAATTTCCATTGCGAGGTCATGTACAGAGGCCTGCCAGCTAGTCCTCATCTAGCCCAAGAAAAGCTTAGCATGTACACTGGCGTCTTCTTTCTGTCATACAAGTGTGTGTGCGCGTGTGTTCACAAACGAAACCCCACACGGTTCAAGGAACACTCTTACCGAAAGATGGAGATGTGCGAAACCCAACAACAATTACCCTGCGAGACACCTCTGGCATGTGCCAGTTGACAACCCTGCTGCCGAAGGCAACGCTGTAGATACATCTTTCAGCAAACAAAAAGATGACAACCTTAAGTGCAAGCGTCTGAGTGAGCTGCCCGGACAAAAGAAACTCCTTTTGACCCATTAGGCCCTAATTGAAATAGCATGTCTCAGCCCTTGGTGGTGATGATGAGACAAGCAAGACAGGCGGGCTTCAGCAAGTCGATGATTCCTTGACTTGGCAACAGGTTTCAAGGGGTTTCGGGTTTTCAGGGATTTAGGGTTTAGGGAAGAAACATGTCCAAACCGTCTGTAAGCACATTATGAGTTGTTTTGAACCTGTGCAAGCAGCTATGGGGGGAACCGTGCGACATCATATCATCTGGCTATTGCTGGGAAATTTCCCTATCTAGCCCAAAACAAGGGAATAAAAAACAAACCACAGCCCTGCCCATCTCTTTTGAAACATTCTCCTATGGTCAACTATGATCCCTAAATCCTAAACCCTAAACCCTAAACCCGCTTTGCTAAACCCTAAGCCTGAAAGGCAAGCATTTGGGTTGTTCTCAAATTATGGGCCCCTTCTGATTATAAGCTACATTACGGCACCTCATATTTAGGGCTACCAAAATAGAACCCCAAGTTTGGGAACTACTCATTTGAGCTATAGTCTAAACTCCTAGTATCCCCCTTAATAACCCCTACAGTAGTCCCCTATATAATCCCCTATATAACCCCCCCTTTAAGGAGTTCAGACTATGGCTCATTTGACAGCAAAGTGTCCGAAGCAGCTAAGATGGACTCTCAGAGACTTCGTGAGCGCCCCCATGCCTTGGAAGCGAGGGTTTGGGGTTTAAGGTTCAGGGTTTAAGGTTCAGGGTTTAAGGTTTGGGGTTTAGGGTTTAAGGTTTATGGTTTGGGGTTTAAGGTTTAGGGTTCAGGTTTTAAGGTGTAGGGCTTAGGGATTTAGATTTAGGAGTGAGGGTTTAGGGTTTGGGGAGTATGGTGCCCCTGAAGGAGATGGAAGATGGAATGCCCCAGGAGTCCTGATAAGATTTCCATGTTCCCCATATTCTATCTACTCCAGGGATAGGTCTTACCAATTTAGAACGTAGGCTTTAGGACCCAAGGTTTTAGGATTTTAGATAAACTTAGGGCTTTGGCTTCTCCAGGTCAGGAATCCCTTTTGGCATGCTTGAAATTCTGGTCTTGGAGTGGATATTGTAGCTTGCCAAAATAGGGGGACTCCAATATAGACCCCAATATACTATAATCCTTATTCTGGGGACCTGGAAAAAGGTACCCCTAATTTTAGGAAACTCCCATATGGCCTACAGGGCTGCGGAGGGAAGGCTTTGATCTTCCGGCTTTTGTAGGGGTTTAGGGTTGGGAAAGAGCAACGCGCCCTTCCTCCTGCACCAAGCCTTAGGGCTTAGGGTGCCTTCATTCTTGCATCCCGAAACATTCTCAAGGGTAGACTTGGGGCTCTAGATGCCTTCATTCTTACATCCTGAAACATTCTCAAGGGGAGACTTGGGGCTCTAAATGCCTTCATTCTTACATCCTGAAACATTCTCAAGGGTAGACTTGGGGCTCTAAAAAACAAAATCTTCATTTCTCCTTTGGGATTACATCGGGATTATTCGTGCTGAAGATCAAGCAGATGATTCAAACCTGAACCCCTTTTTTCTAGCGCGGCCTCGAGGTTCAGAGTACTTGAAACCCAAGTATAGGTGTACTTTAAATCCAACTGTAGGGCCCTCTTCATCCCTACGAGACTTCTAAGTGGGTCTCAAGTAATTACCAGCTTCCATGGGAATATACTCACCCTAAAACCTAAGCCCTAAACCCAAAGTAGCCCAGGTCAGGGCTGATGCGTGCATTCAACAGGTTACCTGGGCTGCTCTTAAGAAACTGAAATTAAGTTGCTATAGCAAGGAACCCCGTTTTTTTTTAAAAAAAAAAATGTATGCGCAAATTAAGGTAACTTAATTTGAATTCCGCAGCAGCAACCCGATCATTATAGACTAGTTGCTGAGTTTCCGAGCCCCACAAAAGTTAAGGCTTTATTACTTTGTGTAGAGGCATACATACACCCAAGACAGTGTAAGGCTAGCTACGCACCTATTACAAACGAACATCGAAGGAGTGTCCACAATGCAAGCAAGACCTTAGCTTAGTCCAGCCACCAGGGGGGGAGAACCCTAAACCCTGACACCGCAACCCTGAAACTGAACCCCAAATGGTAATACCACAAACCCTAAGCGCGAAACCCTACTTAGAAATAAACCTCAAACCCTGAAACGCTACATCACCAAAAAATAAAATCCTCAACCGTCGGGCTCAGAGGGAGGCCGCTGCCCCAACCTAACCCAAAGCTCTCAACCCTGGACCCTAAGCCCTAAACACCAAACCCCCCCCAAACGGCCTAAACCCTAAATCCTAAACCCTAAAACCTAGAACCTAAACCCTACACTCTAAATCCTAAACCCAAAACCCTAAACCCAAGCGAGGAGCATGAAGATCCAAGTTCTGGGGGCTTCGGCTGGTTGCCCCTACACAGGACCTGGTTTGGATTTTGAGTGCCGGGTTTCGGGTTCAACGTTCAGGGTTTAGGATTCAGAGTTCAGGGTTTAAGGTTCCAGGGTTAGGGCTGTCATAGTTAATTGGCCTTACGAGGGAAACATATCATCGGTAACTCTTGTGGGTTGTTGTGAGGGATCTTGAATTAAGCTACGATGATAATGGTATATAACAATAGGATTTCCGGATTTTATAGGAACCACAAACTCAAATCCCTAAACCCTAGACCCGAAACCCCATAGTAACTTAATAATGTATCTTTCTTAACAGCATCCCAGATTATTCTTCTGCCTTGTTTGAGCACTGTTTGAGATTTCACGCTTTGGGTTTGGCGCTGAGGGTTCAGGGCTTAGGGCCTGAGATTTATTTCTGAGGGCTTCCATTGAGCCTGTGTTTTCTTATAGCTTTGGTACATATATCTCAATGCCCAGGTTTCTGGTGCGACTTTCGAGAACAGCCTTGTTACAGGAAATTGGGGGAAGATCCTTGTGGAAATAAGTTTAGGGTTTGGGGCAATTGCCCGCTAGAATCCAACTTCGCCGAACGCTATTGCTGGAGTGATCTCATGCCTTCCACATAACATACACTGCTGTTCCAAAGGAAGCCAATATACACAAAACCGATTCCGAAACCAGTAAAAGCACAACGTATCTGGACCCTCGTCAACCCTAAACCCTAAACACATATCTAGTCTTGGAGAGCTTTCTCGCATGGTAGTTTCGTCTCGGGTCTGGTTTGGCTCGTGTTTTAGATTTTGAACTTACTTGATAAGAGGATGTGGGTGACACCTATACTAACCTGCAAGGTTCACACAATAATTAGCTGAACCCTAAACCCTAACCTAAAACTAAAATCCTAATCCTTAAACCCTAAGCCCTGAACCAGAGCCCAAATTCTGGGGTTGGGGATACCAACCCTACATTTTGGGCCTATATAGTGGTTATATAGGTTTTATAGTAGGGGTTATATTGGGGATATAAGGATTATATAGGGATAATGGGGAAGAAAATGAAACTACTATTGGGTACTACATCTTAGTTTTGTGATGACTGAGCGGTCAGAGACGTCCTACCTGTGGGGCAGGGCTCTGATCATTTTCACCACTCACTACGAAGGCGTGCATGCTCAGATTGGTCTGTTCTGCCATTTCCATGGTTAAAACGGGAAGGAAATGCTTCCAAATCTAAGGCAAACAACGAACCCTAAACCGTAAACCTTAAACCCTCTCCTGTCATTCGGACATCAACCTGGGGCACTTGTACACGAGCAAACTTTACATCGAAACTGCATATTTGGCTGCCCGTAAGTAGTTTGTTAAAGTATGGAATTCTCCAAAACCATAGTACCATCCTCATATACCCCATCTATTTCAAGGGGCCTGTAGGCCCTAACACCCCAAACGTGCCTGTGGGATGAGGTTGTAGTAGTCGCCCAGTTTGTACGCTGTCTCACCACACCCGGCAGTGGGATGGCATACTGGCGAAATGCACCTGAGCTGTTGCAACAGGTAGAGCGTGAACTCCCGAAAAGAGGCTCCATAAGAGGTAGGTAAGGATATGTTGGGTTTAAGGGGTTTCGAAGCGGGACTATATGGGGTTGCATGTTAATTTGGAGTTTGGGGGGCGAGGGTATGAGCTAGGCAGTTTTCTGTACCGTGCCCGTTATATTTGGATTTACCCGTGTCTTTTGGGCCGGAAACTGGGATGCTCAGAACTAACTATGGCTGTGAGCACAGGGTCCACTTTGTTCCACTGCCTGTCTTGAATCAAACGTACTACCCCTGGCACTGAATCCGCTTCCCCCCCACATTGACCAGGATAACTGGATAGCATCCTGCATGACCCTGAAGACAGTCCTACAATTGAGGCAGATAAGGTAAGCATTCTGCCCATGAAAACATAACCCTCAACCCTAAACCCATAATCCTAACCACTAAACTTCAACTCCATTATCATTGAGGCTCAAAGCAGGGATCCATTATGATGATCCCGGCCCCTGCTGCCATCTGCTGCAGGAAGTACCCTTCCTAGGTGGGTACCTCCAAATTAAAGTCATTTGAAGCTCGTAGATGGGCCATGCGGCTATAGATGCATTATGAGGTCTATGTAAACCTTTTGAGGGTACCCACCTCATATCTGACCAGCTCGCAAGGCCCCTGATCAGTGGGGAGCACAGGTCCTTCAAACACTTGCACCCCTGTGCTGGCACCACTTCTCCAGCGAATGTCGACACTGCATCTTCATTGCAAACATGAAGCAAGCCCCCCTACTTTTACCTTTTGAAATCAGTGGATTCAAAACCTGGGCGCAACCCGAAGGTTCCGAGCCGACAGATCTCGTCTTCACAAGAGATCCCGCCGGTGGTTCGGGGTTTGACCCCCCACTTGGATGATCTTTTGACTTAGCAAATCTACCTACGCTCCCCAATAGCCCCCGCAAACAGGGCCCATATACCTGATATGTCAAGAGTGCGGTCCAAAGAACCGGATACCATCCAGGAGGGAGGGCTTGAAAACACACGTTTATACTAAATAATCCCCTCCCCCTGATATTAAACCCCTCACACTCCCCCCCAAATGGTAAAGACTCCCAATAGAGGGTTTAGAATTCCGGGTTCATGACTCATCTCTGGTTCGCAGGGCATGAAGGCATGAACCCTTGTAGCAGGCGCTATAGAACCCCTGATAACATGGTAGTTTCCATTTTCCTTTCCATTCCGTTCCTTCACTTCCTGAAAACCAGAGGTAAGTAATACAGGCCACGGAATACTGGCTTTCATTTTCTTTTCCATGTCCTAAAACAACTTCGTGGGATGCTGAGTGTCCAGGCAATGACAAAGCTCAGTCCTAAAGACTAAGTCACTTCGAACAGCAAGGCTAAGAATGCTTTGGAGGGGCCGCATTCTACCAGGGACCCATAATTTGGATAATCTGGCAAGTAATTGGAACAATATAATGCGATCTTGTATCCCCTAAATATAATATGCTCTCAATGAAGCTCTTAACATCGGCGGGAATAATTTCAATTCCCAAATTAAGGCCATTTTGGTACTATTCCCCATGCAAACCACCATTTGAGGTGTGATCGCTGTAAACTGCCCAGTGCACTCATAGCCTTAACTTTCAAACAGCTGAACTCCCAAACCCTAATTCAACTCAGCGAATTTTCCTTTGTACCCTTCTGGGTTTGGGTCCCTAAACCCTTAATAAGGGTATTCGGGACCCAAAAATGAGGGTTACAAACCTTAAGGGTACAAAGTTCACGTTTTTGATTAGCAAATGCAGTGCCAAGCTAAGGCCCCATCGATGGCTGTCCCTTGCCGTTGCCTAGCTTCTGGGCTTTGGGTTTCAGAGTGTGGGGGATTTGGGGATTTCTGGACGGTCTCAAGTCGACCGGGGCAAAGATTTCAGGGTGTCAAGAAGCAGGTCGGCATGTTGCGAAACTCAGGTGAATTACCTGATGCCCAGACTTATGAGAGACTGTAGCTTGTAACCTCATCGCCTGGCCGTACCTTGTAACTTCAGTCTCTTGCCTCCTAGGGTTTAGGGGTATAAGGAACCCGTTGGAAGCGGGCTTCTAATGGAAAATCTACTTAAGTCCCTGTATAGCCCACTATAGTATTTCCATTTTCTTTTCCATTATACCTACACAACCCCAATATCATACCCTATAATCCCTATATAGTTCGAAATAGTAGTATCCATTTTCTCCCACAAGGCTGGGTGGTTTCCAAGACACCTGGACCCTAAACTAAACCATCCTCCCGCATGCGAAAAAGGCAAACCCCTGTTCATGAAGGAAGTCTTACACCCATCAGGGCTTCGGGCGCCTGTAAGCCCATGTAATCCCCAAGACTTAGGATTCTAAAGCTAGAGCAGGAATTCTTCCACCAATAGCTGGGGGGTCCTCACAAATAGGGAAAGCCCCCATATGCGCTCAAACATACTCTGCGCCTCATTGTAAGTACCCCCCCCAACAAGGGGCCCCGGCTCTATAAACTACTATATACTCGCCTTTCCATTCCATTTGCAATGTTTCCATTTGAGTCTCCGCTATTGGGGTAACAACCCACATTGGGAAACCGCAATCCGGAATCCCCATACATTCCCTAAACCCTAAACCCTAAAATTCGACAGCCCCAGATACACGCATGAACACCCTTTATAGTGGTCCCTGACTTTAGGAAGCCCTCACTCCTACAATTCCTTGCTTAAAACCCAGTCCATAAATCCTTCGCATACATATGTATACATGTATCTCTATATATATATATATACAGGGTATACATACATGCGCATGTAGCCCTGGATGCCCCATACAACCCTCTTAACAGGAACTTTAAAGGATTCAAAACCCTGAAGCCTAATTGGTACAGATTGGTACAGCCAGTTGCAGGGTTCAAAACCCTGGAAACTCTAAACCCTAAACCCTAATCATCCCTAATCCAGCCCTAAACCCTAAACCCTAATCCCCAGACCCTAAACCTTAACCCCTAAACCCTAATCCCCTAAACCCTTAACCCCTAAACCCTTAAACCTTAACCCCTAAACCCTAAACCCTAAACCCTAATCCCCAAACCCTAAAACCTACCTGGACCCCCAAAGTATGTAGAATAATGGCCTTTTGGGCCATATTTAGGGGTTTTGGGCCATTATTTTACCTACTTTGAGGGTTTAGGTAATTAACATTTTATACGAGCTATAAGAAACCCCTTAATAAGGCCCCTTTAAGGACAGTTACTGGGAGGGCAATGACCCAACCTGAAACCTAATTAACACAGCCAGTTGCAGGGAGCCAGCTCGTAGACTAAGAGCCCGGTGATCAGTGAATAGTCGATCCTCGGCTCTAGGGTTTAGGGGTAGAGGGGTATAGGGGTTTAGGGATTAGGTTTAGGGTTTAAGGACTGGGATGAGGGTTTAGGGATGAGGTTTAGGGTTTAGGGATTAGGTTTAAGGTTTTAGGGTTTTGGGTTTAGGGTTTAGGGATTAGGGTTTAGGCTTAGGGATTAGGGGTTAGGCTTAGGGATTAGGGCTTAGGGGTTAGGCTTAGGGTTTAGGTTGGGTATTGCACCCACAGAGTAACAGTCTATACTAGGGGTCCTATTAAGGGCTGTATATAGCCATATATTCTGCAATCAAGGTTTAGAGTTTAGGGCTTAGGTTTAGGGCTTAGGGTTTAGGTTTAGGGTTTTAGGCTGAGGGTTAAGGGATTAGGGTAGAAGGGAACCAGGTAGGTACTAGAAGTCATCGCCTTGCTAGTGCTTTCGAGGGAGCATATGCGTATATGTATATATAGAATGTGTACGGTCTACCTATCACCTGTAACTATAGTCTAAGTACTACGGCACTGTAGGCAATTGGGGTTACGGGTAGGCTTCAGGCTTTACTGCAATCTCTTAGACCTAGAATAACAAAAAGCTGTTGTTTGATACTTCTTAAGGGTTATGCTACGACAAAAATGAAACTATGTTCTAGGAAGACTAACCCTAAACCCCTAAACCCTAAAAACCCTAAACCCTAAACCCCTAAACCCTAAACCCCTACAGTTTAGAGCTAGGGCGCGGTGTAGAGATCCCGGCTTAGGATTCAGGCGTAAGGATGAAAAGCCTAACGTTTAGGGTCCAAGGCTTTGGGTGTAGAGATTAGTTTAGGGTTTAGGGTTCAGGGTTTCGGGTTTAGGGTTTTGACTTAAACACCAAAAGTATGTAGAATAATTGCCTTTTGGGCTGTTTTTGAAAGCTTTCGGGCTATTATTTTACCTACTTTCAGGGTCCAGGTATGAATTAGGATTTAGAGGTTGGTGTACTGTGGAGTCGGGTTTAGAGTCAATGGCCTAGAGTTTAGGTATTCGAGCTTCCTAAACCCGAAACATTAAACCTAGAGTGATCAAGCAGCAAGTTCGCTGAGGCAAGGAGACTGCTGTCCTTGGCTGGCGGGGTTCACATGCGGCGGCTTCACAAACTGGGTTGCTGTCAAAGAATATACTTCATGTTACTATGACGGGGCAACAATATCAATTACTATATATACCCATTATGGCAACTTTAATTTACACTCCTTAACAGCAACCCAGGAAACGTAGGGCTTGGAATTGAGTCAGGTGTTAGGACCATCAACGCGCATAGAAGTCGCACAATCGTAGTATATTATACCCGAAACCATGGGGTAATAACTGGTTATGACTTGGATTTCCCCTACAGTACCTAGCCCTAGGGCACGCAAACCACTGTAGTGTCTGGTGTTCATTTCATGCTCCATGTCCTTGATGTGATTCTCCACGGCTGCAATTAACAAAGCCCACAATGCGTCCCACTGAATTCCATCATCAGTCGTTTCGTGAATCGTATACCGTCACACAGCTTGCAAAAGTACTATGTTTTGTGAGCTATTACCCTTAAACCCCTACCTGGGCACCAAAAGTAGGCAAAACAATAGCCCCCAAACACCTAAAAACAGCCCAAAAAGCAATTATTTTACATACTGTGGGGGTTCAGGTATCCCTATACCCTAAACCCTACACCCTGAACCCCAAACCCTACATCACCCAAAAACTGCGTGTCCCGGTCTCCGACTCCAGGGCTTCGAGGACGCGTGCACGCTGGGCCGGGGCCAGCGCTATCTCCTTCATGTAAGTTTTAACCCAAACTTCTAAATTATAGGGTTTAGGGGGAGGTTGGGTTTAGGGTTAGGGGTTTAGGGTTTAGGGTTTAGGGTTTGGGGTTTGGGGTTTAGGGTCTAAACTCCTAGTATCCTCCTTAAATATCCATGTAATGCTCCCCCATATGACCCCCTTTTAAGGAGTTTGGGCAATGGCTCATCTGGAGTTGCAGAAGGTTTTCTACGGCAATTGATGGTTGTGCGCTGCGCTTGCTCCCACCCCTCCCTAAGCCCTAAAGCCTAAA
>CAJNIZ010044917.1:35440-46577 GCA_905231905.1 Symbiodinium pilosum
TATTTGGGGGTCTATTTTGGGGTCCGCTTAGTTAGGGAAACCACCATTTAGGGGGGGTGTAGTATTGGGGGTTGCATTCACACAGGGGTGGCCATGGTGTCTACTTGCCAGCCACGGCCATGCAAGCACAAATAACAACGGCTTGCCAGCGGGTTTAGAGTTTAGGGCGGGTCCACACCCTTTCCTGACAATAACCTCTCTTCCCCAATAACCAAGGCTAAACAAGTTTAAACTTTATTATAGAGACCCAAAAAGGAAGCCCAAAAAGTTGATTAAAGTTCTTCCGTTGGCTAAGTAAGTAACAAGTGAACACTGCACGGAGGTTCATAGTCAAAAGAGGGACCTCGGAAGCATGTGAATGTCAAGCACCCACAATTCGGACTGCAATTGAAATTTCCAAGTTGCCAGATGAGTTCTAATTCAAACTCCTAGTATCCCCCTCAGCAACCCATATAATACTCCCCTATATAATCCCCTATATAATATATACCGCTTTAAGGAGTTTAAACCCTGAACACTTATCCCTAAACCCAATATAGCCGCATTTACAGAGTTTAGGCCTAAACCCTGAACCATATATCATCCCCTATATAACCCCCCCTTTCTTAAGGGGCTTAGACAATAGCTCAGATAATCATCCGCTGAGGGCCACCCTGCAAGCGGGGCCAGGCGAACTCGCGTTTAGGCTTTAGGGCTTAGGGTTCAGGCTGTAGGGTTTAGGACCTTGGGAACTCGATCTACATCCAAATTCCTGCTCCTTCCCGGGCTGCAACATAACAAAACAACCGCATATTCAATCATGTTCAATCATGACCCTCAACTCTAAGCCTTGAAGCCAGGGAAGGGATCAAGGACTGTGAGCCGTGCCTTGTGAGCCTTTTTCCAGTCGTTGTCCTGCGCTTTCTTGGGAAGCTTGGGGTGCAAACGTCTCACATCCTACTACTCCCTTAGGGTTCAGGGTTTAGGGTTTAGGGTTCAAGGTTCAGGTTTTAGGGGTTAGGGTTCAGGTTTTAGGGTTTTTGGTTTAGGGTTCAGGGTTTAGGGTTCAAGGTTCAGGGTTTAGCAAGAATAGGCCTCACCCAGGCCTTTGGGAAGATCTAAAAAGCAGATGCTTAGTAGCCTGGGGGACTTAATAGTGTGTAACTGGGGAAGGCAGTCGGGTCAAGGGATCTAAACTTGCGGAAGCTATTCCAATGGTGCTTCTTGGGTCTCGAAAGTGACGCGAAATTTTGTAACTCTTTGCTGCACTAAACCCTAGACCCTACGCCTCCCTTTGTTGGCGTAGCCGAATGGCAGCGGCAAGTGTTCATGCTCTCACAGCGACCGACTCAAACAGGATAACTTTGAGTAATTCCAATTCTCCATTTCAAGCCATTTTGGTACTAGTCCTAAACCACCATTTAGGGTGAGTTCGGGTGAGGTCGCTTTAAATTGCCCAGCTCTAATTAAGCCCTAAGCCCTAAAACCTCAAGTCCATATAAAATACAAAATTACCATTGTTTTGAGTCTCAATTTTCCCTAATCTCGATATTGAAATCTCAAGTTAACACCCCCTCCCACGCGTAAGTAATGGTAATAAATCCTAAGTCCAGACTCTTTTCCCTAAACCCTATCCTAAACCCTAAACCCCAAACACCCGAAAACCCGAATCCCTAAACTCTAAGCCCAAAACACCCGAAAACCCAAATCCCTAAACTCTAAACCCCAAGGAGGCCTTCTGGCCCTTCTGCTCCAGGCCGCTGGTTCGGCCGGAGGAAGATCCTTTGAGGTCCCAGACGATAGGGAAGCTAACCTTAGTCGAAAAACTCCCAGGGGTCTAGGGTTGAGGGTTTAGAGTTTAGGGTTTAGGGTTAAGGATTAAGGGTTTAGGGTTTAGAAACTAGGGTTTAGGGTTAAGGGTTCAGGGTTTAGGATTAAGGATTTAGGATCCAGGGCATAGGGTTAGGGGTTAAGGGTTAAGGGTTTAGGATTAAGGGTTTGGGGTTGAGGGTTTTAGGGTTAGGGTTAGTGTTTTGGGTAATAGCCTTAGACTTAGAACTCAAGACACCACTTGAGCAGCCGTTGTTCTTGGTGGTTGAACCCAGTAAGATTATAGTATGCGTGCTAGACCAAATGGAGGATTTACTCTTTTTTTAGCCCAGGTCTGAGGTCCCCGCCTGCAAGAGCTACTCGAAGTGCATATCTGAAAGCTGAAGATGCTTTCAGGAGGATTTACTCTTACTCTAGATGAATCGTGGACCAGAATGTTCATAAGGTGAGGAGCTTCCAACACAAACGAGGCCCCGTCCTTGGGGTCTATATGGGCCGCTATTTATACAGAGCTCCTGGTACCATTAGTAACGGTTATTTTTCACCAGTATCAAGTATCAAGTTCCGGTGTACATCACTATGTAAGATGCTAGCCGAAAGCAACCCCGATTAGGGGTCCGCTTCACGGTCACGGATACTAAAGACCCAATTCATTTGGAGGCCTATATGCTTTAGGGCTTGAAGTTTAGCATTTAGAGTGTAGGATGTCAGCTCTACAGCAACCCCCGAGCACTCGTACTGCGGGGCCCTGCATAACAAGGATTGAGCATGGGGTCCACTTTTCTAGAGTATTTATAACCTCTTCGAATCGAAGGAGTTGTTGTCAAGATTTCGAACTTAAAAATGGCTCTACCTGCAACTCCCACCCAAAAAACAAAAACCCTAAACTTTCGCATTGGTTGAGAAAAGGCCCTGCGAGTTCCCCAAGCAAGGCAACAGCTTCAAAGAAGCACGTTCATCTGATCTGGAGGGACAAGGACAGGCACCCGACTTCTATACCTGAGCCTTTCAGACTCTCCCCACCCTACTTGGTACAGCAAAGGGAGGGAATATATTGCCAAAATTATTTTATGTGGGGACTGTTTCAAGCCTCGGCTGTGTCCGAAATTCATCCCGGAAGCCCTATGCCTAGACAGTGTTACTCCTTGTTTTTGAATATCAAAACACTCCCCTTCACTACAACCCTACCATCTACGAACCAGGAACAGCGAATATTGAATTGACTATGCCGGAACGTTTTATAACAAAGCCACCAACCCCTAACGGCGTGACTTTTCCCAACCGAATTTAATGTGGTCTGGTCACAATTATTGGTGGCGGGGATTAAGCAAAGAAAAGAAGTTCAGAAAAGAAATTCAGCGTTTAGGGGCTCAGGCTTAAGCCTTACCTATAAGCCCTACACCCTAAACCGCATGAAAAGCGGGGCACCGGAAGCCAATTGTTTGCAATGATCCAGAATTGTCCAGAACCATCCTGCTCGAGCCCACATGTACTATAGTCCAAACTCCTTAAAAGGGGTTATATAGGGGATTAGATAGGAGACTACTATAGGGGTTATCAAGGGGGATACTAGGAGTTTAGACAATGGCTCACATGAGCTTATTGATTTAGTGTCTACCGGGACCCCACAAGTAGGTAAAATTTATAGCCCCAAAACCCTTAAAATAGCCCAAACGGCAATTATTCTACATACATTTGGGGTTCAGGTGGGTTTGCAGTTTAGAGTTCAAGGTTTATGCCGTACGTGGACTATGAGGGGTAACTGCTGCCAATTCTACACCACAGAGAGACATGAGGGCTATCGAGGGTTCGGGTTGGGTACTGCAACCACTCAGGAAAACTTGGCATTTCAATGTCATACAGTTATATATAGTCCTTAATATTACCTCTGATAACTAATATAGCCTGGTACGGGGTGGTGGCAGTCCCCAAGGTCATAGGGTTGCGCTTTCTGGCATGGCTCTGCCAAGGCATGATTTTTTCTCCGCTGTTTGATCGTAGCCCTTCTACTCCTCTTAGTAGACTTCCGAGTTACCCGAACCCTTTTGCATCAGGCTCGCACGTATGGGCCGAAATCTCAGATCCGTATAGTAAAGGGGGGGTTCTCAGAGGAGGGAAGGTTCAAAAACCTTCTAGGGCGGCCCCTACTAGGAATTATACAAGCGTTGTTTTTTCAAACTCCAATGTCCGCTAATAGCAACCGCACAATAGCAAAACACATTGTTCCATGCCAAACCGCCAAACTTCATCCTTATTCCCCAAGAAAGAAAAAAAAGATTCGGTCTGGTAGTGATATCAGGAATGCCATGCCCAAAGAGAATTTACAGGATCCATAAGATAGACCAAGAATGGCAAAGCTAAGACGTCAGAAGCTGCTCAATAACCCCAAATTGGTATTCTTTTCCAGGTATGTACAGAAGGATGTGAAAATTGCGGCTATTCTGACATGATGCCTTGTCGCCCTGGACTTTTCAACGCCTCCAACATCAAGAGTCCTTAAAACCTTAAACCCCTGACTCAAAAACCCTTTCCTAAAATTCGGACCGTGGCCCTGCTTAGCCGGGAGCCACCTCCTAATCCCAAAGCTATACACACCAAGTCCTATACGGGTTCAGGGTTTAAGGTCTAGGATTTAGGACCCTGCACCCCTACATCCCTGCACACCGTACCGCCCAAAAACTCATCTTCTGAGGGTTAGGGCTTCGTAGGTTGAGGATTTCAGGCTCCTAGGGTTCAGGGGTGTAGGGTAGAGGATTTGAGCCTTAGGGTTGAGGTTTTCCTTACCACGGCCCTTCACCCTTCTGCGAACTTGTCTATGTGTGTTGCCAGGTTTGTGGCACCCCAAGCCCTCACCCCCTCAAGCCTGAACCCTAAGCCCTAAACCCCCATCCCTCCACCCCTGACCCTTGCACTTGACAAGGAATATAGGCAGGTCCTGCAGCAGGCCGTAGAATCTCATCATGAGAGACGTGCTTGCATGGTTGAGGACATGCATGGTATACCTGGGTGCTTAGGGTTTATGGTTTAGGGCTTAGGTACCTGGGTAGCTCTGAACCATGAGGGCTTGGGGTTTAGGAGGGATTTCGCATGTTCTTCCTTGTTTTCTTCGCGAATTCCTCTTGCAAAGCCTCAGAAGACCCCAAGCCCCCCTGAAACTTAGTAGATACAAGCACTGGGGCATAAAAAACTTACAGCTTACAACTTTTTATGAATTTTCTAGCCCAGAAGTAACGCCTGTACAGCTAGAAACCTTAGCTGTGACCTATGGTCTCTTTGCAAACACCGTCACTGGTGGATGATTGGCGTCAAAGCTTTGATGTCGCGGTCCGACATCGTCTTGATGATGTACCTTTCCCGTTCAGACATGAATCATTCTGAAAACCGGGGGCTTTTCTTAATACACGTCCTCGCCTTCTGAGGTATGAACATGGGCTGCTGGTTTTGGCAGCTTCTCATTCAGGGTTAACGGTTCTAGTCCCCCAAAAGTAGATACAGAATATGGGGTATATGAGGATCGAAAAATTTCATTTTCGCCCAAGCCATGTTCTATCTACTCAAGCTATAACCTCAATATCTACCCCATTATAATATAGTAGTTTCCATTTTCTTTTCCATTATCGGAATATAAACCCTATAAAACCTAATATTCTATCTACTTAAAGGGGACTATATACCCTAAACCCTAAATCCTAAACCCCATATTCTATCTGTCTTACGGGGACTATAATTTGGGCATGCAGCGCTGCATGGGCACACAGGCGACGAGATGCACAGGGTTCGTGTACCCTGGCGTGCCCGCCACCGCCCTACGCAACATCGAACCTTACAGTCTATAGTTCCCCTCAAGTACATAGAATATGGCTTTGGATATCTTAAAATAAGATCCTTAAAGACCCCATATTCTATCTAGTTAAGTGGGGCTGTAAACCTCTACCGTGGAAGCTTGAATACCCAGCAACCCTTGTCCTTATATAACTATAGTACCATATGCCGCGAAACACTTTTGCAATAATTTACGGGCAAACGTTCCAGCCATTCTCAACACGTATATCCACCCAGCGTCGACTTAATCTTCAATTTGTCCCTTATATTTCTATCCCTAAAACCTCTGAATCCCGATACAACGCTTTCATGAACCTTCACGGGACCCTTATTCTAAGCTCCTGCACCCTTAGCCCTGAGTAATAGTTTCCATTTTAGTTTCAATTATCCTACTATGAGCTATAGTCTAAACTCCTAGTATCCCCCTTAATGACCCCTATAGTAGTCCCCTATCTAACCCCCTTCAAGGAGTTTAGACTATAACTCATATAACCCGAATAAAACTCCAGCCACCCCCCAAACCCAAAATCCTGAGCAGGCCTAGTTTTGCGGTTCCAGATTTGCTCGGGCTTAGGGAGTAACAGTCCTCCCATATATATCACAGGAACATACAGAGTTTTTGGAAAGGGGTTATAGGGGTAGTCCCTGTAGTATCGGCAGCGGGGAGTATATGATTTCAAGTTACCTGGACCCTCAGATGTTTGGTGTAGAGCTCATGTTTTGCGGGGTAAAGCTTGTTTCGCCAGCAAAAAAGTAGGAGTCGTTTGGACCTCTGGCGTCAAGGGTGGCGTCAGCTGCAATTCTGCCATCAATCTTTCCAGGACTGAGGGGTCAGTCAGGACTGACCTACTACGCAGCATGCAACTACACAAGCCCTAAACCCCAGACCAAAAAACCCTTTTGAGTCACGGACTAAAAATTGGTTAAGACCATAAACCCTAAACCCTAAAACCGCTAGCTCTCATCGACCCAAACCGTGAAACAAACAGCTCCTAAACTGGGTTGGCCCCTAAAGCCCTTTGAAAAAATCTTCATATATCGGGTCCCATATTACAGCCAGTAGGGAAAACATTAAATATCCCAGGAGCCTACCCTAAACCCTAAACCCTAAACCCTAAACCCCTAAACCCCTAAACCCAGGGGCCTACCCAGTAAAGCCTGACACAGCGAGATTCCAGCAACTCCCCAAGCTCGCACCCCAGACCCCACGAAGCCTTCAGCAGGCTAAAGGCTTACCTGGACCCGAGAAGTATGTAAAATGATGGCCTTTATGGCTATTCTTATGGGTTTCGAGCTATTATTTTACATACTTTTGGGGTTTAGGTAAGGTCTAAAGTTTGGGGTGTAGGGTTTAAGGTCTAAGGTTTGGGGTGTAGACGGCCAACCCAGGAGCTCCTAGACACTGCAAGGGGCCGAACTCAACCTCTCCAAAGTAAAGAGGTAAAATGGGGGTTTCCTAAAATTAGGGCTACCATTTTGGGGGTCCCCATAGTAAGGATTAGAGTATATTGGGATCTATTTTGGGTCCCCTATTTTGGGAAAGTACCAAATGAGAACCCCAAACAGGAAACCCTATGACTTGAGTTGGAATATAAGGACCTCGGTAGGTTTAGGGTCTACGTAGGGTTGTATTCCTAGTATGTTTCCACTACATTCTTGGGGTTCCTTGTTGACTCAATGATTCCTAATAGAATGTATTTATACTATGTTCTTGGGGTTCCCTGTTTTGGGGGTTCCCATTACAGTCCTTTTACATCATCGACTGGGAGCCCATAAACCTGGTTCCAGGTTCCTTATGGAGGTATCACTACACACTGTGCTATGATATTCCTTCTTCGGCTCGGAGTAAATCAAGAGAACCAGGGCGCAAGTAAACGTTCGCCATGTTTCTTCTTGGGCTTCGCGTTTGGGCTTTAGGGTAGTATATAAGAACTAGAGACGGTATCTAATAGTAGCCCAGCTGAGAGGAGACACAATTTGCAGGGACAAAATGTTCGTGCCATCCAACAAGGGCTTATGCAATCAAATACTACGACCTAAACCTTATAAAGCTTTTTGCATCTGGGCTCGCGCGCAGCCAGAAGACCTTAAACCTGAACCCCCCCACAACCCTAAAACCACCCCTCAACCCTTCACCCTGCCCTAAAACCACCCCTAAACCCCCAAAACCACCAAAAAACCGTGAAAAAAACGCAGCAGAGCCGCTGCTTGTCGTTACTGAAGAGCATCTTTGCACCGCTCTTGCCAGTGCCCTCCCTGGCATGGCAGAGTCTCTGGGCTTACTGAGCCCAAAAGGGTTCAGGGTTTAGGGGTTTTAGGGTTTAGGGGTATTATAGGGTTTAGGGTTTAGGGTGTGAGCCCCAAAGGGTTTAAGCTAACAGGGCACTCAGTTTTTGAGCAATTCAGCTCCATGAGAGGTGTATGGCAACAAACTACAGTCGTGTTCTCTCCCACCATGCGCTTCTACAGGATATTGCCTGGTTGAAGCCTGGGGGTATCTCCACTGCTCTACCTGATTTGAGTTTCCCCACCGTATATGAACCAACCCCTCCCTGAATGCATGCTCACGTAGGCTCGTTTGACTTAGCAAGCCTACTTAAGAAACAAGGCGTATGCTAACAACAGGAGTAATTCGGAATAGTAGTCAGACTTGCAACTAGTAGCAAGTCAGACGATCACCAAAGCACTCTAAACCCCTATGCAGAACTCAAAGCTTCCATGTCACTCTCCAGTTGCTCTTTCATTCCCCTAAACCCTCAATCTACTAAACCCTAAACCCTGTTAAGCCCACTGAACCCTAAATCCTACGATACCCTGCTAAGCCCCACGAAGCCCTAAATCCCATACGGGTCATGCCTAAACCTTGAACCCCAATCCCTATACCCAAACACCTGGGCCGGATTCACGATTTCAGGGTCCCAAGCGCAAATAGTTGCATCCGAGATGCTCTGCTTGGTCCAATTCGATGTGGTTCGAGTCCTTGTGCTATACCCTTCAGGGGTTTCGGGTTTTTGGGTTCAGGGTTTTAGGGGTCTGGCAGGTGTTCAGCGACTCAGGGCTCAGAAAACAACAGTTATTCACACCAGAGAAACAAATCCCATGTCTGAAAAAGTCCTGAGCCCCAAACTCTACACCCTGAACTGTGTCTGAATCTTACCATCATGGGTTCTCTTACCATTTCCGCTATACTGTTTCGGGTTTTAGGGTCTAAGGGTTTGAGGCTTAGGGTTTAGGGTTTAGGGTCTAAGGCTTTAAGGCTTCAGGGCTCCACTATCCCCCTAGACTCCCCATTGATTTGCCCTACATGTTCTCAAATGATCCTAGTTAACAGGGAACCCCAAGTGATAAGGGAATACAAGCAAGAAGCTGCGTTCAAGGACCTCTCCAGGCGGACATTTGTTTGATTGGCATGCTTGAAGGTCACATCTTACGTAACCCTAAACCCTAAACCCTAAATCCCTAAGAGGCAAGGAAGGAAAAGATGTGGCTAGTTTATTTGTCCCGTGTCCTCGTGGAAATTCAGCTCAACTTTAGTCTCATAGGTTTAGGGTTTAGGGTTTAGGGCATGAAGATTCTAGCTGCGAAAAATCTCCTCTTTAAACCTTTATCATCTTAATGGAAAGTGAAACAAGCATGTCCTTCCCTAGAGCCCTATAAACCCTGAAGCCAACACACATATTTGCAAACACCAAGCCCCAAACCCTGAACTCCAATCCTTAAATCTAAACCCTGGACCCCAGACCCTACACCAAAAACCCTTAACCCTAAATCCTGAACCTTTCACTCTAAGCCCAACTGGGTTGACCCCTGAAAAACCCGTTGAAAAATATTAGTATATAGGGTCCCTTATTAAAGCCATTAGGGAAAACATTAAATATCCAAGGGGCCTACCCAGCCAAAAAGCCAATGCCTTTCTGACCCTTTGGATGCCCAAGGTTCCAATATCTCCTCGGGAGTGGGAACCTCCCGAAGACGGCACAGGTAGGAACAGGTGAGTAGCGTTTTTTTGGTGGTTGAACCCAGTAAGGTATCATTCCTTATATAAAATACTATACCCCAAAAGGAGGATATAATCTTACTCTATAATGGGTACCATAGTATCCCCAAATAAAATACTACTCAGGTGTAGGTTTAGGGTTTGGGGTGTTGGGTTTATTGGGGTTAAGGGTTTAGAGCTTAGAACTTGCACGACTTGCAGGGTTTGAGACTTAGGGTTTTATGGCCTTACTTGGAGGGTCAGGGGGACTTAGTAACTAGGTTAATAACCCCTATAAGCCATATAACAACCCAGATTATCCCCATTGTTAACCTACTTACTAAGTCCCCTTGACCCTCCAAGTATGGTTTATAATGAGGTTTAGGCTTGGAGGCTAGGGTTAGCACCTCCCAGCTTCGCAGAGGCTGTCATGCAAGCTTTGAGGCCGAACTTGCATGCTTAGGGTTTAGGGCTTAGGGGTGTGTAAGGGGAAGCGGGTCCCTTTTATGGATGTGAAAGAATCTCCAGAAATAGTGTGCTCCTAGAATGAGACCTATGATCTTCCATGCTCCACGTTAACATGACTCGTATGCTTAGCGTTTCAAGACTTAGGGTTTGGCCTTAAGCACTAACCGTCAACCGCTTCAGGCGAAACCCTAAGCCACGTTGATAGCACTGGTTATGGATCTCCGTAAACCCTAAACCCTAAACCCTGAACTCTAAAAGGACATAGTAGCAAGGTAAGAACCCAAATATTGAAGATGCTCTCCTACACAAGGGTTCCCACAATTAAGGGCACTTTTTTGGGCCCAAAACAAGGACTGTAGCCTTTGGGTGTCTATAATGGACGCCCCTCTATCTAGAGAGACTACCTCAGTAATGGAGAAACATATGGAAAGGGAATGGACGAGAAATGTCTACAGAGTTTAGGGTTGTAGTTATAGTGGAGAAGCAAATGAAAAACAAGCTTGACAATGACAAAGGCACAGGAGTTATGTAGGGCTAAAAGGCAAATTACCAACCAGAGTGGTTGTCCAAGTATGTCTTCTCGGCTTAGGAATCGGGATCATGTTGCGACATAGCACTGCCTTTTTTTTCGAGGCCTTGCAAGCGCTGACACAGATAATATGCGAGGATGAGCCTAAAGCTTGAACCCTGAACCCTAAACGAGCCCCACCTTTACTATTCCCTAGAAGACCTAGAATCCCTAAACATTCGAAAAAAAGCCTCACATCCCAAAAAAGGGCACTGCAAATGCCTTTGCTCTCTTGGAAGGCATCTGGGTGGTGTTCCTCACTTGTGGGCTGCCTAAAATCATGGGTAAGGGGTTTGGATTTAGGGTGGGGGCTCCCCAAAAAATTACGGATTAGAGTATTTTGGGGTCTATATTGATTTCCCCTTATTCTTTGGAAACTACCACTTGCTCGGGGGAGGTAAAATCCCTGCTCTTATAACAAGAAACTCGAAGTAAAGGCTCTGAAGTTCTACCCACTACAGACCTCAAGCCCCTAAAACCCCCGAACCCTAAAC
>CAJNIZ010044918.1:0-37729 GCA_905231905.1 Symbiodinium pilosum
CAAAACCCCCAAAAACTTAGCAGAAACACCGTTTTGAACGAAAAATGCGCCCGCCGCGTACCGCCAAAGCCTCGAACCTTGGGCGAGGCTGAAATTTCATGCGGGATGGTCGGGCTGGACTAGGCCACCCAACATGGCAGTGGGGGGGGGGGTGGCCAGGCTGAGGCGTGTTTGCAGGGGGAGTAGAGGGGGTTTTTAAAGCGATCTGAACGCCCTGAGGCTGGACAGCCTCGGCGAATATGTCCTTTGTGAGTAGTACAGACTATGGCTTGCTCAGAATGGTGACTTAATTTCATTGCCTTGGCATCAATCCAGTTCAATGAGTATTCGCTGGTATACGCGTTTCCGCCAGGTTGCCTGACAAGGGTCTGTATGGATGTGCCAGTTGACTTCCCTTAGCTCACTAAATCCAATCAGTATACTGTCTACGATAATAAAGAGACTGAAGTAGGGATCCATTCCCCTTCCCTACTAGCAACTACCTACACCCTAAAAGTATGTAAAATGATAGCCCTGAGCCCATAATAACAGCCCATTATTTTACATACTCTTGGGGTCCAGGGATTCAGTTTAGGGCAAGGGGCGTTCGCAGAAATGTCTAGCTGAGGAATGCTGCTTTCAGGGCATCCCTGAAACCTAAACCCTGAAGCCTATAGGGTTTAGGATTTTACGATTTTAGGAGTTTAGGGGTTTAGGAGTTTAGGAGTTTAGGGGTTTAGGGGTTTAGGGTTTAGGGGCTAGGGGTTTAGGGTTTAGGGGTTTAGGGTTCAGGAGTTTAGGGTAGTTTAGGGGTTTGTGGTTTAGGGGTTTAGGGTTGGTTTAGGGGGTTATGGTTTAGGGTCTAAGGGTTAGTTTAGGGGTTTAGGATCTAGGGGTGTAAGGGTTTAGAGCTTAAGGATCTAGGGTTTGGGGGTTTAGTGGTCAGGGGTTCAGGGTTTAGGAGTTTAGGGTTTCGGGGTTTAGGGTT
Organism: Symbiodinium pilosum; assembly: GCA_905231905.1. Taxonomy (NCBI): domain Eukaryota; class Dinophyceae; order Suessiales; family Symbiodiniaceae; genus Symbiodinium; species Symbiodinium pilosum. The sequence continues at coordinate 968 of CAJNIZ010044918.1, forward strand.
TTTGGGGTGTAGGTTTAGGGGTTTTGGGGTTTAGGGTTGATCGTTTAGGGGTTCAAGCTTTAGGGGTTTAGGATGTAGGGGTTTAGGGTTTAGGGGTTTAGGGTTTTACGCGATGTTCGAACAGCGCTTCAAACACGTGGGGCGTAGAGCTGAGGAGGGCGATGCTGGCTCCACGTGGGGTTGTTTGATGGCATTCGTAACTTGGTAGTTTCCCAAAATAGCGGGCCCCGATATGGACCCCAAAATATTATAATCTTTACTTATCATGGGGACCTCGGAGGTATCTCTAATTTTGGGAAACCCCACTTCATGTTGGATGCAGACGTCTGTGACAGTGCTGCAGAGATGTCGAGTGTAGCTGTGCCACAAGTAAGAAGGTTGATCACTGGGACAGCTGGGGTTATTGCAGTTTTGCAGTTATAGGGGTCACATTTGCATGGACTAGGTGCCCCTGCCCGTCCTAAACCCTGAAATGCTAAACCCTACACCCTACATCCCAAGCCCCTAAGCCTCCTGAATCCCTGAAGAAAGATGGCAGATGTGCAGATTCAGCCCAAGCTTTCTCCGTGCAATCTTGTGTCCCTCAGTTTAGGGTTTAGAGCTAGAGGATTTACGGTTAAGTTTAGGGGTGGCTTACACATGTATGCACGGTTTGAGATTTTGGCGCTGAGGTATGCGCAAGAACTTGGGTTTCAACACCCTAGCGCCAACAAAATAAAAGAAGGGTAATCACGACCATCATGTTTGGCACATACTGTAGAAGCCTGAATAATTACCTATATCATTCATTCCTAGCCCTTACATGGCTATAGTAGCAAATACCCCAAAAGCCTATTCTAGTCTGATAGCTAGGTACCCCAGTATTGCCCTTTTGCCCTTTTTTATTTTGGGGTCTCCTTTCTAAAGCTGAACAGTAGGAAAAAGGGTTCCCTTATTATTAATGGGTTGCTGGGGAACCCTAAACCCCTAAACCTTAAACCCTAAACCCCTAAGCCCCTAAACCCTAAACCCTAGGTCCCTACAGTATCCGAAACAGGTGATTGCTCGCATGTACTTCGCCAAGAGCAAGCAAGGCTCCATGCTGAACAGTGTGGAACCCTCAGAAGGGTTGGGGTTTAGGGTTTAGGGGATTTCCCAACCCTAAACCCTAAACCCTAAACCGACTAAACCCTAAACCCTAAACCGACTAAACCCTTAACCCTACACCCTAAACCCTAAACCGACTAAACCCTAAACCAACTATAAGGGACTCCAGGGATGTACAGAGACATAAAGAGTAGTCTGCACAGAGGGTTGCGGTGACTCCATAGTCAGTGTTTTGGAGGTATAATGGGGTTGGGGGTTAAGGGTTTAGGGGTTTAGGGTTTAGGGTTTAGGGTTTAGGATGTAGGGTAGTCCCATCAACGTAGAGGGTCCCAATGTTGCATGTTGGGTATTACGAAACAAGCCCTACACCCCGAACCCTACATGCTATGATTATGGTATGCAGTCGGATCCCGCTTAAGGATTCTGTAGGGCTTAGCGCGGAACCTTCAAAAACACTGAACAGCATTGAAAAGGTCTGCAGGGTTCAACAACATACTGCCCCAACTGGAGTAGCCTCTTTACTTTGGAGGGTTTTGGGTTCAGGGTTCAGGGGCTTAGGACTTCAGGTTTAGGGTTCCCCAAGATATAGTAAGCTAAGATTACCTTCTCGTCTTAGTCGCTTGTAGAAGAACCATGTGATGACATGTGGCGCGACCACCACAAGCAGTTCTCATTCATTACTTACTTATTGGGCCCGAAACCCTAATTTTATAAACCCCAAAATCCTAAACCCTAAACCTCCTCACCCCAAGTGGCGATTTGTGTAGACGTGAGAGGCGAGATGGTGTAGAATCAGGCTGCCTAAAGAGCATTTTTGGATCGGCCTCAAACCCCAAAAACCTTGAACACCTAAACCGCTTAGGGTAAAATTGGGGTACTATTGGGGCTATATAGGGATAATGGAAAAGAAAATGGAAACTACTATAGTGTGTTATATAGGGATTATAGGGTATATATTGCCACAAAACCTAAAACCTAAATCCCAATCCTGAACCCTTAGAGGGAGATCTTACTTTGTAGATGAAGGTTGGCTCCTAAGGAGCAAACGGAAAATGGATAAGGGACCGAATGCAAGAAGTATGAGGGGCAATTGATGGTCCGCAAGGGCAAGTCCAGAATGCATCAAGGCCAAATGGAGGACATACAAGGGGCAAGCAGAAGTCCATAAGGGGCAAATGGAGAACATGTACATGCAAAGGGCCAGTATGAAAGGATAAGGGGCATATGGAGGCTATATATGAAAACGGGCGAATACAGAAACCCGAAGGGCAAGAAGGATTCCCGGTTGAAACGATTGAAATGATTGGGTTCCATCGGGCGGTATCCAAGGACAAAGGCTTCAGGGAGGATTCACGAAAGTTTCAAAGCGTGCTTTGCTCTGGACTGTAATGGATGAGATTGATGATCAGGCGGTCTTTTCAGCTCTTTCAATAAAACGTCTTGTGGGAGGTCTTTCAATGTCATCCCCTGTTTAAAAATGTTGAGGCGAAAAAGATCAATTTGATGGTCGCATGGGACTGAAGATCAAAGCAGGGAAGTCTTTCAGCATAATCTTGGGCCCGAACGCACCCCATCCTCGAGCAATGCTCTTCGTAGGTTGGGTGGTCCAATGTGGAAAGCTGCCTTCACAGCACCCCAAAGGCACAAGGAATAGGATTCCGGCGGACACGCGGCACTGCTGACCGAGTCGCCCACAGTTGCGAAAATAAAATTATCTCAAAAAAGATTACCGAGACCCCCTAAAGGATCCAAAAAATGGACCCCCCCCCTCATATGAACCCATTACTACATTGGGGAAACAAGGGGATTATTAAGAATCTTGGGCTTCCGCTTGCAACGATTGAGCTTAATCGGAGCGGGAACGGAATCCAAGATTGTATGAGCTATAGTCTAAACTCCTTAAAGGGGGTTATAGGGGAGTACATCAGGGAGTATTAAAGGGCTTATTAAGGGGGATACCAGGAGTTTAGACTATAGCTCATATTGAAACACCTCCCTGAAGTCTGTGATCTTTGATCTTTGATCCCGCCCAATTGAACTCAATCGCTTCAATCGGAGATCCAGGATTATATTGCAAAACCTTCCATCGGCTCGGGGAAGGGCTCAGAACACATGGAGAAGTGTTACGACATGCGTCTCACTGTGGGCCAGATGATTGAAATTGAGTGCTTGGCAGGATTTTTTCATTTTGTGACAAGTTTCATTCTGAGCCAGACGGTTCAAAATCAGTGTTTGGCAGGCTTCAAAGCCGGCATCCGTGTGGGCCGGGGGGGGGAGTACTGTATGTACGTATATATGGTATATACTATAAATAAATAAATAGATATATATATATATAAGGCTTTAGGGCTTTAGGGTTTAGGGTTTGGTACCTCCGTTTCGAGGAACCCACGTCTGGTATAAAAGTCATGGCCGGCGCAGTGGCAACTCCTAATTTCGAGATAACAGGGATTCCACTTTTTTTGGGAGTAGTTGAGGCTGATTCTCAATGGGGCTTTGTCTTGGTTGGCATTAACAAATTAAAAAAAAAAATAAAACCAACAACAAACAAAAACAACATAAAGTCATAACAAAGAAGCACAACAAAAAACACAACACACACACAAATTATGATTCCATAACTCTTGACAACAACCAAGAAAACCAAGAACGCCAACAAAACACACGAAAACAAAAATCTGACTCCATATCTTGGGCGGTGCCAAGTAATGTAGTCAGCAGTTGTGGTTAATTGTTATTGTTTTTTTTGTGTGTTTTCAAATTTCTGAAGCCCAGGGACCGGACTACGGGACCCGGGACTGTAGTTGTTTTTGTCATTTTCGAGTTTTCTCGTCTTTTCCATTTTGGGTTTACTAGACCCAGACCTCGTCGTGTTTTCACATTATTCTCATATGCACCTGTCGCTATAGAACATAAGCGAGGTGCTAGAGCATTGTTGTCGAACGTTTCGATTTTGTGGGCCCGCATATAGCATCAACAGGGCTGCTCTTATATATGTAGTCTTTGAACAAAAGATATCTTCTTCTGAAAAACATAGGCTTGGTTCTATACATGGCCTTGTCCACAGTGCATTATGAAAAATTGTGTTTTGAAATGTAAAAAGGTATGTCTCAGTTGGACTCATAACACGTTCTCCATAGAAGGAAAGTGCGCAAGCTCCATCTGAATCTATTGAAATTCTCTGTGATCAAAAAGAAATATCTGCAAGCAACTGGAGTTTCCACTTCTCTCAAATCAATTGTCTCTCTCTCTCTCTCTCTCTTGTAAATAGAGGACTCTATTCCGTTCGTATGAATCAAGGTTTGGTTCTGCCATTGTTTCTACCTGATTCGCTAAAATCTGAGTGAGGACATTTAATATGAGGGTATGGAATGTTTGGTATGTTCCTTCTCCCCAGTCTTCAAAGGGTCTATTTTGTTTTGCAAAAATCGACATCATCTCAAGACATTCAGTATTGCATGCGTCTCAGTTTTCAAGGACGAAGTCTCAAATCTTTGGCCTCGCTTCTTTGTAGTTAAAGCCCTCGTTAAGATTGTTGCAAATTTGCATGAGAATTCTCTGGTTATAGGCTCCTTATAATCTCTCTCGGACAAAGATCCTGTATTGAAATTGCATCACATTGAAAGGAATTGTTCATTCCTGAGCTTTCTGTTTCCTGTTTACAAGAATTCATACTACATTGCTCTAGAATATACACCATCTAAAAACTGTGTTTCAATTCTAAAAGGAATTCTTAATTCCAAGTGCCTTCGTATTCGCCATATGAGGCCCTTACTAGATGTGTTGCAAATGCTGAACAAAGATTCCAAAATCCTGGGCTCTTGTTCGCGTTGTTGACCATGTATGAATCCCGCACTCTGTATGTGTCACCTATTTGTCACTTATGTTGCAGAGACATGTGCTTGACATCGCAAATGTACATGAGTGCAAAACTTCCCTTCAAGGAAAAGTGATATGGCACACCATTTACCTTTATGATGTTGCAATACTGGTTTACTGGCCCCATACGTGGGTTTCGGGGAGGGGGGGAGCAGATAAATATGTGTGGATATATATATATACATATACAGATGCATATTTATATATATAAACATAGATCAATGTGCCTATGTGTCAAGAATCTCCTCGGTGTCCCTAATGGGTTCAAACGCTTTGGCGTGAGAAGCCTTGCGCCGCAAGCACCGGATGTAGCTCAACTTGATTGAGATCCCTCAAAAAGATGTGGATATACATATATATACATACACATATACATGTACATATACATATACGATACGCAATACGCAGGGGCTGTGGGGGGCATATTGGGACATATAGGGTTTATAGGGTTGAGAGAATGAAGAGCTCAGGGTTGAGGGTTTAGAGTTGAGGTGGTTTAGGGTCAGAAATCTCCGGTATCAACTATGCCCCAGTTTTCGGGGTCGAAAAAAATTGGGTACCTAATCAAGCCCTAAACTCCAATCCCCAAACCTTACAAAAACAAGAACGAAACTGCATGCTTCGGTTTGTTTTCAGTTTTCGTGCCGAATCCGACTTTAAAAGGTCCCAGGAGGCTTACCAGTTGGTGCAGAGTCTTTTGCATCCACGGTATGCCTTTTGTAGCCTCATGGGACGAGGTTAGCCAATAAGAGGTTCTGTAAAGCAGTTCAATCCATGAAAGAGTCCTTCAAAAAGGGTTCTAGCGTGGTCTGCGTTTACCATCAATCTTAACATTTTCAAAGGTACTGTCGTACAACCATCAGCATTCTCAGCTTCACCGTCTGTTCGGAGTTTGTGAGTTGGGCTTGGGTCCAGCAAGAGTAGCTCAAGGTTTGGCAGACAGGGTTTCAGATAGACTCTTAAAGCCCATACATATATCGGCGCTCAGAACTCCGGAAACCACTATGCAGAACATGGGCATAGGAATCAACGTTTTCCGACAAGATCCGGAAACCCAACAACTGATAATACTAGGCGACGCTGGTACGCCAAGCAATCGTGGGTGCCGGTTGCCGCACTAGCTTTTGATTCAATGCACAATTTTGCGCCGAGCTGTGCACATGAGTGGGTACTGTATGCAACTGCGCTGTTGTTGTTCAGGAGTTTCAGTCGCTCGTATGATGGTCTGGTTATGATGTTGCGCAACACCTTTTATCAGGTGGCAAAAAAATCTTGATTTTTAAAAGTGGCGCATGTCAGGATACAGCATCTGGTGTATTTCTTGCCATGTCGCCCGTTTGCCCCCTCGACTCTACATCCAAGCCTCCATCCATCGCCCTGGAACCCTGCAGCATGCTTTCGTTTCGGAGGCACACTCTTGCATGAATTTATTGCCAGGGCTGAAGGCTTATTACGGTTAAGAAGCCTAAGCCCTAAAGGCTCAGTGTCTAAGTTCCACAGTCGAACAGGCCTGTATGAAGTTGCAACTCTACCCCAAAGCGTAGATCTGGTTGGGTCATGGCTAACGTAGACGCATAATAGGAATCCAGCCAGAATGGCTTCCCCGAAGCACTGGGCCAAATTCACAAAATCGCTCATACTTTCCGCTCGAACCCCCAGGAGGGTCTTAAAAAGATTATTATCCGTTTAAAAAAGGTTTCATGGGTTGCATGTTAGTTATGTAAGAGTTTCTTCATTTGTTCAAGTTTGTTGTCATGTTCGATCAGCTGGCCGGCCGTTGGGGTTCGCTACAGTTAGCAACACAATCTGCAATGCAGATTGCAACGTTGGTGTTTGCATCATTACTTGGCCGGGACAGATGCAGGTTTTGGGTTGCCCCAGGGTTTAGGGTTTGGGAAGTTTGTGTTTTCAAGCGCGCGCATCTTGCCCATCAGTTCCTGGATGAGAACAACAGCTGTAATTATCCACCTCCGGCCAACCTGTCAACCACCCAACCAGCCCATGAAACAAATCGTGGTCCCGGCAGTCATCCCGAGATGAAAATATTCTGGGTTTTTCAGACCATACGAGACTTTCAATGATAAGATGACCGGCCAAACATGATGCTGAGAAATTCCCCGATGTATACAACACAGACATTTCCATCCACCTTAAATTCTAAACCCTAAACGAACTTGAAGCTGCCTGTTTCTTTGGCGGCAGCAGGAACGTTAAAGCGCGGTTGTTCGTATTATCTTGCATGACGGTCTGCATATATAGGCGGGAACCAAGATAGAGCCCAAATTACTACGTATATTCCATATAGTAGGTATCCCGAAAAGGACAGCGCCCTTAACTTTGGAAAGCCCTAATCCCTAATTATGTAATTCCTTTACATCCCAATAAAATCTTTATATATCCGTGTAAGTCCAGTTTCAAGGTACCTCTAATCTTTGGAAACTCCCACTTGTGCTGTAGGCATGCCTGTAGTGTGTACCTTGAGGTAGGCGACCGAAACCCTAAACCCTCAAATCCTATAGTTCCCCTTGAGTAGATAGAATATGTCTTTGGGTATTATAAAAGATCCCCTATTCCCCGCATTCTATCTACTTCAAGGGGACTATAGACCCTAAACCGCGTAGCTTGAATATGGGAAGGTCGCGATCTGTGCGTGTTTCCTAGAATCAAGGTGTAGGGTTTGGGGGTTTGATCATATGAGGGATATTGCTGAAAAATTGTGGAGATGATACATGCATTGGGGTTCATGAAACTAAGCTCAAGTTTGGGGGGTCCCTATACCAGGCATTATAGCATTTAGGAGGCCATATTCGGTTCCCATACTTAGGGAAACAACCATGTTTCAGCTGCATTGTAACCATTCAAGATGGGTTTTTTAGGCGCCAGAAGTCTTTAACCAATGCAGCAGCTTTCCCCTTGCAGCACACGATCCTTGGTCCTCCCTTCTCCAAATACTCATTCAGGCTTTGTCACTAGGTGTAATCCATGTTGGCTCGAAAGCCTCACAACCTGTACCCCAACGCCAGCAGGCCTTCACGAGGCTCAGGCCCGCGAACTTCAGCAATCTAATCAGCAGGGACGATCATTATGCCCATGAACTGTAAACGCTGGGCTTTAGTGGCTGTCAGTCCCAAGAGCAAACGAGAACCCCACGCAAAAACCCAAATCCTGTTTAACCGGGGAGTGTGTCAAAAAAAAGTCCTGAGACGCTGGAGGTGTGCAGCCACATTGCCAACCTGTTCGAGGCAGCGGGTGCAAATTGAATGTGCTTGGAGGGTCAGTGGAGTGGGATTTATTATGTGGGTCAACAATGGGGGCCAGGGGTTAGTATATGGCTCGAGGGGGTAAATAAATATGTACACGTGCTGAATCCTCCAGACTAAGCCCAAAAATGTAGTGGTTTCCTTGTATGACCTCTATGTGCTCTGTATAGCCCTTGAAATATACCTAGACCCCCCAAGTACCCTCTATAGACCCTAAGTATCCCCAAATAGAAGCTACATAGACCCTATTTCAGGGTACTTGGGGGGTCTAGGTACTTAGTAGACCTACGAATGACCCTCTAAGTGTTCGTGTTTACTCAGCTGGCTCCAGGGGTTGAGTTGGTAGGTTCCTACGGTGGATACTAACAATCCTGCATGACCCTAAGTACCATATACCTTGGGAATTATAGTACTATAGTATATTAAGGTCATGCAAGATTTTTAGTATCAACAGTAGGAGCTTCCCTGGATTTAGGGTTTGGGGTTTAGGGGTTTAGGGTTTAGGGGGGTTAAGGGTTAGGCTCTCCAAGAAACCTTTGGAGTTTGCTGGAAATTCCCTACATATCCTGACAGCTGCGGACATTCCACCTGCTCCCTGTTTCCACTGTGATGATGGGCTTTGCTGTGCAGACTCCTGTGACAATCCAGCTCTTCCTCTTACTGCAGAGTCTGCGATGAATATACAAAGTCCTATAGTCCCCCTTAAGTAGATAGAATATGGCTTTGAGTATTTTTATAATAAGATCCCCATATACCCTATATTCGATCTACTTAAGGGGGACTATAAACCAAAACCTTAAGCCGTGTTTGTTTCTGCGACACCTTTGCCAAGTCCGTGACAATTCCAACCTGTCCCAGATAAACATCAAATCCATGCAGCTGGCTTCCGTTTGCAAGGACATTAGTGGTTAGTTGTAGGGCCCTTTGAGGTTCCAAGTTTGTCGAGGAAGGTCGCTGTTGATACTAAGAATGATGCATAGCGTTCGCATACTAAAATAGTAGAATTTCCAAAGTCTAGGATACTAATGGTCATGCAGGGTTTTCAGGGTCAACCTTATGCAAAAGTTTCTGCCTGCTTGAAAGACCATCTCAAAAAACTGTCACCCTGTATATCCCCTACATACGTCGCGTTTGAGCCCGAAACCCTACTCAGAGGGTCGGGGGTTTGTCTTCGTTACTATCTCATGGCCCCTAAGAAGCCACGTAACTAATCGAGTCGCCCCAGGCATCCCTGTGCTGTAAACCCAAATCACTGAACCCTAAACCGTTAACCTACTTACCAAGTCCTCCTAAACTGTAAACCCTGTAGACCTTGAACCCGGAAACCTACTGGAAGGGTCGGGGTGATTGTGTGAGTAGGTTACTAGTTGGGAAGCTGGGAGATTTACATCACGTCTACGCGTACGAAGTCCTCTAAACACTCTGGACCCAAAACCCCAAACCCTGCATCATACAGTAGCATCGATTTTCCTATCCAATCCTTCATTCCTTGCCAGCCCCTGTAGTGCAGGGTGTGCAGCACAAGTTTGAGTACAAGATGCGCCTAGCTGGTCTCCCAGAATTGCGACTGTCCCAAGGTTCAGGGGTACGGTCTAGGATCTATTGGGGTTATAATGGAAAATAACATGGAAACTACTGTATATTATATTGGAATTATATAGGGATAATGGAAAAGAGCATGGAAACTACTATAGATTAGGGCTCAGAGTTTAGCGTTCAGAGTTTGTGCGTTCGGGTTTGGGATATGAAGACTTGCCTGATTCCAACAGGTAGGTAATATCCCTAAACCACGTATCCCCCTAGACCATAAACTCTAAATATCCTTATATATATCCCTTCATATCCCTATCCCTTTATATCCCTATAGGTCCCTATATATGGAGGATGCAAAGAGAAGAAGAAGATGATGCCGGCGCTTAATGGGAAGACAGAAGCGTTCTTAGAAGAGGTTCGGGTTTAGGGTTTAGGCCCTGAACCCTAAATCCTAAACAGCTGAAGACTCTGGCTGATCCTACCCAGAAACCCTCAAATGAACCTGCAGTGTGGGCGCTTTATGCTCGGATCCCTACAGTATATAGGTTTGGAGTTTAGCGGCCGCCGGCAGCATTTTCCCTGGAAGGTCGCTTTTGCGCACCTCTGCACGCAGCGGTGAACTAAACCGTAGATTTTTTGGCAGTACGCCCTCAACCCTCCACGGCCCACTGCGAAGACTCGAATGAAGTAGAAAATGGAAGATGTCATGGTCATCAACACTGTATTCGTATTTGCTTCAGGCAAATTTATTAGAAGGCTTTGGTGATCCGAGCCCTCATGTGTCTATCATGGGACCCTGAACCCTAAACCCTAAGACTCTAAATCCTAAATCCTGAACCCTAGAACCCCCTAAGCTCTAAACCCTAAACCATCGCTTGGATCTGACAGGTCCGGATTTAGGTTCCGCACCTAAGAAAGGGGTTCAAAGGTTGCAGTGATTGGCGTCTTGAGCTTCGTTGGTAAGGATGAGGGTGTAGAAAGTTTAAGATTTCAGGGTTTTAGGGCTGAGGGTTTTCGGGCTTTAGGGTTTAAGGGTTTAGGGATAATAAGTGGGAGAAGAAGTGGAAGTAAGTAGCGCTGCTTTAGGGCCTCCGAGCAGCGGCTTATTAATAGCGGTTTAGGGTTTAGGGTTTAGTATTATTTACTTCTATGGTCCTGGTGTATACAGTCCTAGCCTCGTCCGTTCAGGGATGCCAGTATAACCTACACTGGGTATTACAGGACCTGCATGATCCTACTTGGAGGTTCATGGGACTTCGTAACTATTTATAACTGGGGTTATAACCCTACTTATAATTGGGGTACCCCCTACCAAGGGGGTTTATAAGTAGGGTTATAAGCCCAGTTATAAATAGTTACTAAGTCCCATGAACCTGCAAGTAGTACACTAGAATACCAGCATCCCCTTGGTTCAGCAGTTTGGGTTCTTGCGGAATTTTAATGTCAACCATAGAAAGTAGAACCCCCTTAAGGATTCCTAGGAATTACCCAATAGTAGTATAGGGTACCAAATTGGGGGTTCTACTTTCTAGATCCTCCCAGGGGTCTGGGTAGAAGGCCATCATTTTCATCTCGAAAGCATGGATTTCTCCAGTCCCACTACTTGGAGGGTCAGAGGGACTTAGTAAGTAGGGATAAATGGCGTTACTGTATGGTTCATGATTGGTATAACTAGACTTACTAAGTCCCCTGGCCCTCCAAGTACCAGATGCGCACCCTCCCCTGAAATAAATCACGTCTACTGGGTCGTTGGGTACCGCCCCCCCACCCTGTAGCAGTCTAAGGGTTATACTAGGATACTCTAACTATTGTCCAACTGCCACTGAGCAGGACAGTACCCAACGAATGAGCCTTTTCAATACCTTATAAAGCCCTGAATTTGTCAGGGCCCACAGCAGCCTCACATCAAACAAGGTCTATGCGCACTTCCCCATCAATGCCAACATCATCAATGGTGGCAAGGCATGTGTTCGGGATCTGAGTACCGTTTGGGTGTAGGGTTTAGGGTTAGAATGTTGTTTTCACAGTGTAGTGTAGCTGAAAAGCGAAAATCATGGGTGGTCCTTGTGAGCAGCTTCAGAAGGGTGAACCCCATTCTGAGACGAGCACCCACATCCCCTTGAAAAGAAGAGGCGGGAGTGCGCCTTGCAGTGTTTTTCTTTGTTTGAGAGGGTAGCTGCATGTCTAAGATTAGCCTTCAACCCTGCGCCCTGAACCCTGCACCCTCAAAATGCCATGCGCTGGGAAAGGCCACGAGCAAACCCCTACACCTCTGAAACCTCAAGCCTAATTCCTAAAGCATCATCCTCATTCTAGACCAAACCAACATTGAATCTAAAAAGGACTTCCTCAAGATGGTGTGCAAATAACATGGGGCCCCTTCTCGGAGTCACTACAGTGCGGGTTCTAGTATCTTGGGATATATGTATATAATATATATATATTGGAGCCCCTTTTTACACGATTCCAATTTGATTGTTGTAAACCAGAAACGATGTCCTCTGGCCTTTACGATTTCCAAATTCCCTCGAAATAGCCCGAAGCCCTCCTATCTAAACCCTAAAGTACTCAATGCCTGGTTTGATGCGCACAGACCGTCGAGATCCGAAACTTCTTGGGAGAGAAAGTCGTCCGGACGGCGCCTCCTTCAAGAAGAGGGGGGGGGGAGGTTACAAAGTATACCCCAGTGTCTCAGGCCCAAACCCAATAATAGTCAGCTAGTCTTCTTACTGTGGCTTCAAGGGCAAGTATATAAGCCTTTCTTGGATCTTGGGGTCTGCTTGAAAGATGGGGGAGCTTGTTGGTTCTCATTGCTGGGCCCATGTTTGTAGGGGAGTTTCAGGGAAATTTCTCAAATAATGGGCCTAGTTCCGGGTTGATTGCCAAGATCTGCCTGCGCGGCGTTCCACCAGAGTTTTTTTTCGATGATTCGAAGCCCGTGTATTCATACCTCCGCCAATGGTTGGAAGGACCATCATTCTACAGACTTTGGGGCTTAGGGTGTAGGTACTTCCTACTCGGCAACCCTTAGCCCGAAGCCCGTTTTGCATGCTGGAAGCGCCTTTTTGAAGTCAGTATGTTTGTAGGTCCGTGTCAGCTTGTAGTTTTAGCGTTCTAGTTTAAGATCCCTAAGCCCTAGATCCCTAAACCCTATAGGGTTTAGGGTTTAGAGCTTTAGGGTTTAGAGTTTAGAGTTTTAGGGCTTATAGGGTTTAGAGTTTGGGGGTTTCAGGCCATACTTGCATGCCAGGGAGACTTGTTAAGAACATGTGGCGTCCCGTGTTACAACCTTAGTAGCACGCAACCCTTATCGATAACCTACCTACGAAGTTCTGCACACCCCAAGCCCTAAACTTCAGAGACAGATGGCGTGTGAATATGCAGATCCAGGGTACTGAAAAGGCCCAGTGCCTACATCTGCAGAGAATTTCTGGCAAAACCTTACTTAAACACCAAATCCTGAATGCTAATGCTGAAACCAACCCTAAACCCCAAACCTTCAAAGTCTGTCTTACAACAGACCGGCCACCCCAATGTAGACACCATTAAATTAGGTTTCTTAGGGGGCCTCCCAAGGAAGGGTCTCCAAGTAATTATCGTAGTAATCGTAGCACTAGTAATAGTATTAATAAAAGTAATAGTAAGAATAATGATAGTAGCAATAATAATAGTAAAAGTAATAGTAATAGTAATAGTAATAGTAATAGTAGCAATAGTAGTAATAATAGTAATACCGGAAACCTACTGCAAGGCCTACGGCAAGAGCTGGGGGTCGCTTGCACTGGGCTCGTTCTATCAACTCCTGCTGCACTTAGAAATGATGAAGCACGATGGTTTCCCGAAACTAGGGGTACTATTTTGGGAGTCCCGATAATAAGGATTAGAGTATATATTGGGGCATATATTGGGGTCCCCCTATTTCGGGAAACTACTAAATCCTGCAAATCCATAGCATAATACACCAATTACCAAGGTGTTGCGTACTGAAGGTCATGCAGGAAAAGCCTTCAACCCTAAACCCTAAGCTTAGTATGTCGTCGGTGGGCGGCCTAGGCCATGAGTTTAGGTTTTAAGACTTGGGGTTTGCGGTTGCGGGGGAGGTTAGCCCTCTTGTTCTGGTGTATCTTGCTGCTCAGCACAGTGAGGGATCGTGTGAAATTGCTCACTCTAGCTTCGCTCGCGGGGGGACGGGTAGCGCTTCCCAGAGCCCTACTCCTTGAAGCTTGAAACTGAAATCCCAAACCCCCAATCCCAAGCCATAAGCCCTAGACTCCAAACCCTACACCCTCAGGCCCAAACCCTGAGCCCTAAACCCTGGAACCTAAATCCCAAACCCGAAATCCCAAACCCTAAACCCCAAACCCTAAACCCTGAACCCCAAACCCTACACCCCCACACCCTAAACCCCAAACCCCAAAACCCTAGTAGGAGTGTCAGGGGTTCAGGGATTGCGGCATTAAGGCGTCAGATCTGACGGCTACGGCTTCTTGATTTGAGTTAGGGTTAAGGGGTAGGGCTTGGATTGAGGATATAGTCTACGGACGGCTTGAGGGCTAGTGCCCCAGGATTGGAAAATATTTGAAATTTTCCTGGAGATGCCATTGCTCCTTTGCTCATTAGGGTTCAGAGTTCAGTGTTTAGGGTTTAATTAACGAGGGTGCATAGTCCGGGTCAACTGCAAACAGGTACAGAAATTGTGTCGCTTAAAACTCTTGGAGGTTCATGGTTGCTGATAACTACAAAGTACGCCAACTTGGGCTGTACCGAGTTCCAATTCTGGTTCTACTACTTCGAGCCCCACGAACAACTACATAAGTAGACACAAACAATGACCAAAGAGTTTAGGGGCTAAATTCCAGGGACAATGTTGGGGGCTGCTCGAGTGGACTCGACCTAGCTAAGCCTTGAATGCTACATCCTACGAGGCTTGCAGGATTTCAAGTTTTTGTTGGGCTGAAGGTCTTTTAGGAGGTTTAAAACGTGTGTAGGTTCCAGAGCTTTTTACAGCCAGGATCGTTCCAACTTTGCCGATGCCGAGGCTGGGTCATCTGACGTAACCTTGAAGGGTGCCTAAAGGAACCCTGCAGGGCACCCCTAGGGTCTGGGGCTTAGGGTTTAGGGTCTATGGCTTAGGGTCTAGGGTCGAGAGTTTAGGGTTTAGGGTCTAGGGTTTAGGGATGTATGGGGCTAGAGTTCAGGATTTATGGTTTGGGGTCTGCCGTTCAAGTCTTATAGGAATTAGGGTTTAGTGTTGAGGGTGTAGTGTAGGGTTGAGGGTCTAGCGTCTATAGTATTTTGGGGGGGGTACCCAAAGTTGCACTACTGTGGAGCTTCGCTCCTGTTGGAAGCCTAAAGGGTTGACAGTTTAGGGTTTAGGGGCACTTTATCAAGAGCATTTGTTGGAGTCCTTCCGGGTTTAAGAGCTTAGGATTATGGGGTCTTTCTTTATTTCGAAAATTATGTGCCTTCCTTAAAATGCAAAGTCTGATAAGTCTATAGTGTTGCTAATATTTGGAAATGTACCATTACCGCAATGAAGCGGGAGATTAGCAGAGACTGCCCGAAAGACAGATCTGTGAAAGGTTGCAAGTAGGAGCCATTAATCTGGGCCGCTGTCAAACGGTCAACGATTTGAATTTTCTCCCCAGACCCCTTGAATCCAAAAAATGGCACCTCCCAATGATCCCTTAGTTTCCCCAAAATTTTGGGGGGGGTCCAATTTTGGACCCTTTAGGGGGCCTGGGTTGCTAGAAAAAGGATACCCTTTATTTGCAATCCCCAGGGACAAACGATAACTGGATCTGCTCCGAAGTGCCCAGAACTGTACAAAGTGAGGTCCCTATGTAAGTAGTGTAATGATAACCTATATATGAGCGATAGTCTAAACTCCTCAAAGGGGGGTTATATAGGGGATTATATAGGGGACTACTATAGGGGATATTAAGGGAGATACTAGTTTAGACAATGGCTCATGTAAGTAGTGTAATGATAACCTATATATGTCCTTCAGCCGAAATGCCGACGGAGTATAGTACTGGGTTGCTGACACATAACCCTACGAGAATATCCATTTGACCCGTGCTTTTTTATGATCCGCCACATTAGGCACCCATGGTAGCAAAAAACGACTTTAGCATTGTCCTACGTAGGCACGCTTATGTTCAGGGGGGTCTGGGGAGCTTCTTGGTGGCGACGTAATTATGGGGGAAGTGCTTGTTGCCGGCAGCGCCATGCCCAGAGACTTTGTGCTTGCATGTTCACCCTCAGCAAATCGAGTCTGGATGCTAGTAAGCCCAAGCAGCTTTTTGACTTGGGACTTAGCTTGGACCGTAGACCCTTAACCTTTTGGGATAGCCTTATAGTCCTCTTATAGGTACCTAAGGGTTAGCCCTTAGTAGGGATCTTAAGTGCCACGTAGTGATCTCAAAGCCCTAAACCCTCGGCCCTATTTCCGCAGTGCCTAAAATCCGGAGCCATGGGTTCTGAAGCCCTAGAACACAGAAAGAGTACCGATGTCTACTCTAACCACATGAACCCCCATAACTCTGCGCCCCAATTTCTGATGCCTTGCTGGTGCTTTCTTGGTTCAGGGCTTAGGGTTTAAGGTGAACCCCTTGATAATCTGTAGAACATGGGCTGCCTAAAACCTAGTCCCTACATCCCTCCCCTAAGCAACAGTGGTATTGCTGTCAGGTATCCGCGGGCTCAGCGGACGAGGTCCCTCACTGAGGATTCAGGATTTGGGGTCTAGGGAATAAAGGGCGTTTAGGGATTGGGGTTTAGGGTGAGGATGCAGGATTTGGGGTCTAGGGAATCAAGGGTTATGGTTTAGTGTGTACGGATTCACAGTTATCTGCCAAGCATTCGGTTGATGCTTAATTTAGTAATTCGCACTGTAATAGAGCCCGGGGAAGATCCTGGAATTACCCTACTAGGTACCACTATAGGGGTATGTATGTATGTATGTATGTATGTATGTATGGATGGGATTACCCTAAACCCTAAACCCACCATTATAGGGATTATCACAGGGATCCACTCCCCCACCCTCCCCTAAGCGCCAGTAGAAGTATGGGGATGCTGAGACTGTGCCAGTGACCAGCAAGCCCTGCCTTCGACATCTGGGGGTTTAGGTTTTCGGGGCTGTTCACGCGATTTAGGGGGTTACCAGGAACCAGGATTTTGGGTGTTGGGTTCAGAATTCCGGGATTTAGGTTTGGGGTGTAGAGGTTTCGGGATTCAAAGTTTTGAGGGCTCAGAGTAATGGTCTTGATCTGGGCAAGTTATCTTACCTTCGCCCAGGGACTGAGAGTTTGAAGGGTGAAGTTACGGGTTTAGGGTTCAGGGTTGCGGGTTTAGGGTTTGGGGTTCCTAGCTTAGGGTTTAGGCCACATACCCTTCCCCAAACTTACATGGACTAACGCCCAGAATGGTGGTCTCAAACAGTTTATTCTGGAGTGAGGACAAGGGGCTGCGTGGATTGAATCCAGAGATCTTGTACACGAAGCCTATATGGCGCTAACTAGCTTTCCACGCATCAGATGTGTGTTGTCAGAATGTCTTAAGTCTTTTCCGTCTGGGGCAGTACTATGCCAAGAAAAAGGACATGTCCATGTAGGTTCATTCTGGATCGCTCAACCCCGTATGCTGTACCCGAGGCTCACGCTTTCTTCAATGACAGGAGCTAAGTCGTCAGAAGCCAACCGAGCTAATTCACTGTCTAGAGTTCGCAAATCTCTTGGTTCATAAGGAATCCACGATTCACACTAGCACCAGCTAACTCACCTTGGTCTTCTTTGAAAGGAGAGAAGTCTGCATAGGAAGCCATTTAGCAGGCTAGCCATTGACACAGGCAACTGTTGCGAGTGCTGGGTCACATGTTTCTGGAATTTAAACTGCTGGTGAGGCGGGCACAGGGCGGAATAGAGAACAATGGAGGGCAAAGCAGTATAGTCGTTGGCCGCTTTCGGGAAGGTCTTTCCGAGGCAAATCTTGCATCGGAGTGCAGGGAGGGCGTCGTGCTCGACCCGAAACAACTAACACCTGGGACCACTCCAACACAAAGCTAAAGAGCTGCTAAGTACCAGGGTAGAGAAGAACGGGGGGAAGCAATACTGGAGCGATCCTCTTCTTTCCCACTAAATGCAGAGTGCGTTCAGGTGGCTAGAGCCTTGCGGGGTTGGCTTAGTTCTGCATCGGAATGCCGAAGGCTTATTACATATACATATACATAGCATATATATATATGTGTATATATGCATCTCCACATACACGTGTACATACATACTGTAGGTATGCATACATATGTATACATATATGTGGGTACATATATATATATACATATTGTGTATGCACATATGTGTATATATATATACAAGCCAATGAGGGGCCCCAGGTGGACAGCGACAAAGAGAACTCGGGCGCACGAGTGCTACTTCCCAGGTGCCAGAGGGTTCAGGGTCTAGGGAGATGAAGGGCTTGCCGCAAGCGAAATTGACTAGCTAAACGGAGCACAGCAGGGTGGTCCCCCTAACTTACCTCGAAAACAGTGTCGCTGTTTAGGACAGATGTGACAGCTTCCTAACTTAGCGCAACGGGTGCCAGCAAGTTACCCTAAGCCCTAAACCCTAAGCCCTGGTTTTCCCACAATCTGTAGCAGATCTACTTAAGCCCGACATCCCTAACTCCCAAGACAGTCATGCAGTTTAGGGGTTTAGGGCTTAGGGTTCTCCCATGCCTTTGAAAGTGTCAGAATTTAGGCCAGACTAGAGGGACTTGGAAAGTCTAGGTACCCAGCTCAGAGTTTAGGGTGTAGGGTGGTAGATCCATTTTGTGCAGGGCAGGCTAAGTAGCAACAGGAAGGGAAGGATTCACGGTTTGGGGTTGAGGCATCGTGAAGCAGATTGGTCTTTAGGCTATTTGGTCAATGCTGCTGGGCCGGTGGGTATGTACCATAATGATTTGAACTATATAGTTTGAACTCCTATACCCGCCGTCATAAGCCCAATAGTAGTCCCCTATGTGACTTATACAACCCTCTTTAAGGAGTTTAGACTTTAGGTCATTTGTTAGCGTGACTAATGCCCTGTTCCGATTACTGTTAACTGTTATTACTTCTCTGCACTCTCAACTATTACTACTATTTTGAATTATTCTTAGTATTATGACTACGTGCTATTACCGTTTGCTATTATTCACCATCAAGTATTACTACCATGCATCATTAACTATTACTATTACGATTGACTATTTGCTATTACACTTTGCTTTTATTTGCTATCAACTGTTCCTTCCTGTTATGATTAACGATTACTATTACAATTTACTATTGCAATTTGCTAGTTCCATGTCCTACTAGTCAGTGGTGTACTATTGCTTGCCTAGCCAGCCCATATCCCAAGCTGGCCTGAGAACATGTCAGGGTTTAGGGTGTAGGCGGTTTACGGCTTGGGTTTAGGGCTTAAGGTTTAGAGTGTGTGATCTCTCTTCAAGACTCTTTCTTTGTCTGTCGGCCTTCAAGCCCCCCAATTTTGCGACCATATTTTTGCAAAGGGCATTTCCCCAAAACAAGCGGAGCTCCTCCCACACCAAAGCCCGAAGACCTCACTTGCTCAAAGTTATTAAAGGGCGTTGCATAGGGGATTTTATAGGGGAATATCATAGGTGTTGTCAAGGGGGGATACTAGGAGTGTAGATTATAAATTCAACGTAGCCCACATCCATAATCTAGTGGTTTCCATGTTCTCTTCCATTCCTTCATTCGTTACTAGCGACCAGAAAGCTACACCCAACTTGTTGCGAGATTCGGGTAAGTACGACCGAGGTATAATTACCTACACTCACAACCCACGTATAAGCCCCTTAGTGCGCCGAATGTGGCTATAACTTGGTTATCAGTACAAGTTAAAATTGGTTATAGAACCCTAAAGGTCCAAGGACCCAAATAATAGGGGGGGTTTACAGCCCAAATACCACTAGTATAATCAATATCATAGTATTTGGGCCCTAAAACGCCATTATTTGGGTCCTTGGGCCCTTAGGGCTTTAATTGGTTAATGATCATATACCCGCCCAAACCCTGCACTATAATTACTATTACCAAAATCCTAAGCACCTTATTATTAGGGACATGGACCCTGAAGGTAATCGGTTATAGATTCAGTACTGCCCCCCTCAGTAACAGTTGGATAATAATTATAGTAAGGTTATATATAGCCCTTAATAGGACCCCTATTACAGACTGTTACTGGGTGGGGGAACCCTAAACCCTAAACCCTTTAATTCTCTTGAACCCAAACGTAGACCCTCGCATGGTTAGGCAGGCTGAGGGGCAAATCGACACCTCCGCTGCTTACAAGAGAGGCGGGCGAACCTCCCAAGTACCTCAAGGTATAAAGGCTTTAGGCGTTTTAAAGGGGTTTAGGATTTAGGGTTTAGGGGTTTAGGGGTTTAGGGTTTAGGATTTTGGCCTTAGGGGTTTAGGGGTTTAGAGCTTAGGGCTTAGGGTTTAGGCTTCGGAGTTGCGGGTTCAGGCTGCTAGGTTTAGGATTTGGGGGTTCAGGGTTTAGGGTTGAGGACCATGGATCTCGGGTTTAGGGTTTAGGGGCGATGCGTGGGATGGGTGCCTGAGATTTGGACTGCTCAGGGAGGCTTGAGAGTAGAGAAAAGTGTAGTGTTGGTGGTGATGGTGATGCTGGCGGCAAAGCGACGAGGAAGAGGAAGAGGGGAAGGACAAGTAAGAGGCAAAGCAAAAACTGGGTTGCTGTTAAGGAACTTAAATTAAGTTACCATAATGGGTGTACATGGTAAATAATAGGGTTTCCCCAATATAGTAACTTAATTTAAGTTCCTTAATAGCAACCCAGAAAAGACGAGGAGGAACGAGCTGGATTCAAGAGGGCCGGTTATCGGTAGCCTCCATCAGATTTGATACTTTCCCCAAAATAGGGGAACCCCAATATAGACCCCAAACTACTATTAGTCCTTATCATGGGGACCCCCACAAAAAGGTACCCCTTATTTAGGGAAACCCCAATTTATGCATGACAGCTTCGTCTCCCTGACATAGCTTGAAAAAGTAGCCCTAAGGGTCCAAGGACCCAAATAATAAGGTTTTAGGGCCCAAATACTATAATATTAATGGTATTTGGGCCCTAGAACCCTGTTATTTGGGTCCTTGGACCCTTAGGGTAACTGAGAATGTGCTCGGACAGCTACGAGAACGATCGATCAAGAGAATTAAGACAAACTCGCAAGCGGCATGACCGCCAAAGAATTCTAAGTATCATTCTTGCACCTGCCTAGCTGCCATTCCTCCAAGAACATTGGTGTTTCTTGTTGCTAGGATTCTGTCTGCACTCTTGAGAACAGAAAGCCTGTGAAGTGTGTGGTTGTGTGAGAAAATGTTGGTCATGGGGGGCCAGGATGACAACAGGGGGAAGGGGGCTCAACCAATGACTTAGCAGTGCTGAAAATCCTGCATGTCCGTAGTATACAATAGCACCAGAATTCCCAAGGCATAAAGTACTCAGAGTCATGCAGGATTTTCAGTAGCCTCCGTAGGTTCTGCACATGTACTCGGGCATGAGGCCACTGATAGGGATCTGGGCTGACGGGCCTCCTCTTGATAAAGGAACCTAAACCCCCAGAGCAGGTAGAATGAATGACCAATTCTGGGCTATTTCAAGATGGTTTTTGGCCGTCAGGTTGGCTACTTTGCGGCTGAGGTACCTTTCAAACTGCGCATTCTAAATCCCAAGAACCCCAAATCCCCGATTCTTGCACTGTGCATTCTAAGTCCCAGAGCCCCGAAGCCCTTGAACCCCGAACCCCTGCTTCTTTCTACCTCAGCTGAAATCAAGTCTCCACACTAGGCCCGCAACCAGTTTATCACTAGTCCTTGCCCTTATAAGGCGAACCCTGAACTCTCAAACTAAGCCAGGAACCCTAAGGCCTACCCTGAAACCTAAACCCGAACCTATAGTCCCCCTTGATTCGATAGAATATGGGTATGGGGTATACGGGGATTTTATTTTAGTATACCCAAAGCCATATTCTATCTACTTAAGGGGGACTAGAAGCCTAAACCTGAACCTTAAATCCTACACCCCAAACCCTAAACGCTAAACCCCAAACCCTAAACCCTAAACCCTTATGTACAGCAGCAGGTGGTGCAGGGGACGTGCCTGCACCAATGGTCTTAGAGATCCCTTTTACGGATAAGGCCGGTTTTAGTGGTTTAGGGTTTAGGGTTTAGGGTTTTGGAAGTTTTTTTTCTGGGGTTTAGGGTTCGGGATATAGAGTTTAGGGTTTGAGGCTGGTTTGGGGGTTTGGGGCCTTTCTGGGCTTTAGGGTTCAGGGTGTTGTAATTGAGGGCATGGATAGTGGTGGCTTTGGGCTTTTGGGCTTAGTGGGAGGGCGTTGGACTTGGGATTTAGTATCTCACGGGGTTTGGGGCTTAGAGTTCAGGGTAAGGATTACTGTTGTTGGGGTATTCGATGTAGTGTATTTGCTTTGAAGAAGCTGCCTAAGTCACGAAGTCATCGATACAAAGTGCATGGAAAGGTGGCTGGCAGCATACTGATGTTGCTATCGCGATTTAGGTTTTAGGGTTTAGGATTAAGAGTTTCGGGGGTAAAGGTGAGCGGGGCTGATAGACTGTCGGAACCTCTCCTATAGCCACTTTTTGTGGAAAGCCTTCGGTTGGGCTGAAGCCTGACTGGGTCTAGGAGTTGCATACCTATAGCTGTAGCCTTAGCGGATATGAAATCCGCATGTATACCAGGACCTTCCTTGTACCCTTAATTGGGGATATATGGTCCCTAATAGTGGGTACTTAGGCCCTAACAGAGGGTAGGAGGAGGGTCTAGGTAGGGAGCTCCAAGTAGAGCCCCCTACTCACAAAAGATGGGTGGTCTTCGTGCCTAGTCTGCTCGCTCGCTTGAGCTCAAAATTCATCTGCCAACCCCAAAGCTCAGCATTAGACTATGTCAGAGTCATTTGCGCAGAATTCCCTCTCATGATTTCCCTGCCATGTTAGGTACTTCCCGGAAGCGGCTAGATTGGAAAGTCTAGTTCGCATTAGTGGAGCTGAGCCTCAATTCTAACTCCACATCCTCAGTTCGAGGCGCCTAATTTGAAGTGCCGGCCCATAGTTCGGGAGGAGTTGAAGGAACAGACGTTTGAAGCTACCATGGGCCAGGCAAGTTTCCTCCCCTTTTAGGACGCCAAAAACGAGAGGGGGGTGCATTAAGGGTCGTTAGGGCGAGGGCACTCACGCTAGATAATGTGTACTTTGCGATTTCAGGTGAAAGAGCGGTTTCTAAGTGTTCAGAAGGACAGCTATAGTGTTACAAATTTATTCAAGGGCGCGAAGTTGTGGGGTGCAACGTGCCAATTGTTTGAGACCGCATCACCCAAATAGCTACAATCTAGACCTTAATCTCTAGACCTTAATGAGTCGTCTAAACCCAAAACCTCAAAAACCTGCACCTCGAACTAAATCCTGAGTCCCAAACCCCAGACCTCCAAAACCCTAGACTTGGTGCAATTTGGAAACATCTGAGCTTAACCCCTAAACCGCCTGAGCAGGTCAAGCCAAAGCCAAAGTGAGAGCCTCAAAGCAAACTGCGGGGTGCCAAAGCTTGGATTCTTCTACCCAATCCGCCTCAGCAGGTAGAATAATGGCCTTTTCGGCTATTTGGGGGGGATTTCGGGGGGGCCATGAGTTACCTACTTTTGGGGCTTCGGGTTTAGGGAAATAATACAGTTTGTTGTGGTCTAGTTTCGGCTTGGACTCAACCCTATGTTGCCCCTAAACCCTAAACCCTAATCCCTGAGAAGGGATCCCAGTTTAGAGTTGAGGGACAGGGGTCTGCATGTTGGGGTCTGAGGCATAGTAGTCGTAGTGGTGGTAGTGGCCAGTTTGAGGAACCACATTGACATGGAACTCCCTTAAACTCTGGCAAGCTTTGGTGTTCTGATGAGAAGGGGCACACGGGGACCCTGAGACTGATTCCGTTCGTGCGCAACACTCTTGATCGTCCTACTTCCCCTAATGCAGCCCCTACCCCCACACACCATCTAAGAACCAATACTCCCAGCCTAATATGTTCTCATCATTATCACATGTGGGGGCGGGGGAGGATCTTTACAAAATGTGGGGAGGGGATGAAGCGCTGATTAGTGGTTCAACATTGTGCAGCCGGCCTGCCGGCTCTCCGAGTTTTTCAAGAACACTGACCCAAAGGATCCTAAGTACGTACATAAGGGATACGAACCTAAACCATATTAATATTTCCGAGTATAGAAACCCTACCTTATACCATTTATGTACTTAGGATCCTTTGGGGGTGAAGCAGCAAGGGATGCCCCTGAAGACCTCAAGCTCTTTCATTAGGCGCCCTGTCCATGTTATTTGTTTTGCCCTGCGTGATGTTTTCGTGTAGTCGTTTCATCTTAAACATCAGGTCTTACGAGCATGGGATCCATGTAAAATGTATACGTATATTAGGGGCTCTAAAGTTCATCCTGAAGCTTGCAAAGCAGCCATAGGGACGACTGTAGACGCGCATGTTCGGCAACTGGTTAGCACGCATGCTTTATAAGTCAACACGTGCCGCCAAACTCATGAGACTCCTGAGCATATTGGGCATACATCTGAAGTTGTCATTTTGCGCCAGAGATCCTGCTCTACGCCTCGCCCCTAGTGTTGAGCAGGCGGCAACTCCGGCAACTTCAAATCCTAGCTTCATTCTTGAGATCTCCTGTTCCAAAGCCCCAAAACCTGGCTCTCAGTTTTCCCGAAGTGCATGGGTAACCTAAATCATTCTGGGCCGTACGCTGACAGAAATGATTGGGCGTTAATGCGCAGAGACCATGCGTTTTGACACATATTTATGCACGGATCACCACGCCCATCCCCCCCAGCTGCTGGAGAAGGCACTCATTCCCAGTATGAGTGTCAGGTTACTGTAGGCAAATGATTTGGATACCAGAGCCTATCTTAAACTAAACCCTAAATCCTCAACCCAAACCCCCAAGCATTAAACCCTAAACTCAAAACCCACTCAACACACTAAACCCAAACCCTAGACACTAAGCCATAAATCCTAAACCCACACTAAACCCTAACCCTAAACCCTAAACCCCAAGCCCTAAACCCTAAACCCCAAGCCCTAAACCCTAAGTTCTAGGCCCTAAACCCTAAACTCAAGCCCTCAACCCAAACCCCCAAGCCCTAAACCTTACGTTCTAAGCCCTAAACCCTAAAACTCCTCAACCTCAGGGTTGGCAAAACTCCCAATTTCAGGCTAAGCTCCGAAACTCGGAGCTCGAAGCGCAGGTGCGCTGGGTTTTTGCCTTCATAGGGTTGAGGGTTTAGGGTTTAGGGTTCGGGTTTAGGATTGAGGGTTTAGGGTTAAGGGCTTAGGGTTAAGGGTTTAGGGCTTAGGGTTGAGGGTTTAGGGGGTGTAGGAGGGTTAGCTAGACCCCCCCAGAGTAGGTTACCTAATTTCGAGGGGGTTACGTAGGGTTAGGGTTCGGGGTCAGGGTTTAGCGTTTAGGGGTTAGAGGTAAACCCTAAACCCTAAAACCCTAAACCCTAAACCCCTGGGCTTTGGGGCCTAGGGGATGGCGTTTTTCATATGAGCTATAGTCTAAATTCCTTAAAGGGGGGTTATATAAGGGATTATATAGGGAACTACTTTAGGGGTTCTTAAGGGGGATACTAGGAGTTTAGACTATAGATCATATGGGATTCGGAGGCATGTTCCCCAATCTGGCAGCGTACAAGGTTTAGGGTTGATGTTTTCCCAAGAAGAGCGTCCGTTCTCGAAAGTCCATACAGTCCAGCTGCTTACAATAAGGGTCCAGGCAGTTTTGTTGCAAAAAGGGGGCGAATTTGGGGTTTCAATTTATTCGGAGCCGAAACTTGGCAATGCGTCAGAAACGTCAAGCTGCCCTGTCAACCTTTGCCATTGCATAGCCCAGCGCGGGGGAGGTTGAGGAAGAGACCCTTGCCGCAGTGCGTGAGCCTCAGGCGTGTAAAACGACCTGGCCGATGCCCCAAACGCGCCGAGGAACAATCTGCAGTAGACTTTGAGTGAGGCCCCCACCCACTAATGGTGGTATACTAGGAATATATAGAGGCCCGAATATAATTACCATTGTCTCTGGTGGTCACTATTAGTGGGTGGGGACCCAACCTACAGTAGACTTGAAGCTTGGCGGAGCTTGTGGGAGGGCTTGCGCAGTACTCAGTGGAGGCCTCGTGCGATCGCCAGGGGGGGCGAGTCTTGGATTTAGGTCGCGCCTCGTGTATGCCAACTCTCGAATTCAAGAGCAGCTTGCTATAACATAGTAGAGGATATACTATAGTATACCACGATTTAATATGCGAGACTACGGTATACTTTCATACCAGATTTTCGAATTCAAGAACAGAGTTTGCTACAGTATGTAGTAGCATTGGCTAGATTTTACGGTAGAATGTAGTATAGGTTAGTCTATAGTCTAGTGCGTTATAATACACGCTGTCCATTCTGGGGCGCTGAAGCCCCCTTCGGTCAGTATGTCAACTCTGCCCTACATCCTCAACCCCAAACTCTATAAACCCTAAACTCTAAATCCTAAACCCTAAACCCGAGCTGCAAACTTGCAGCGCCGCGGCGGATGGTCCGGGGGAGGAGCCCTACCGCGGCTTGGCTTGGTTAGTCTGGGTTTAGGGTTTATAGGGATTAGGGTTTAGGGTTTAGGGTTTTTGGGTTTAGGGTTTGTGTGGTTTTCAGGGTTTAGGGCTGGGGCTTGATTAGTAAGGAACAAGGGAATGTATTTTTCAGGGATTATGGACTGATCATATTCCCTAATTCCGAACTAAGCAGCTGTAGGGTTTGGCATACGGGGTTTAGGTTTTTGTTTTTGGGGCTCAGAACTGAAGAGTTGTAAGGTGTAGGAATAAGGGATACGATGGGTTTCTAGTTTGGAATTTCGGGGTGTAGGGCCTGTAAGGGTTCAGGAAAAACGGTGTAAGGAGTAGGAATAAGGGCTTAGTGGGTTTTGGGGGTTAGGTTTTCGGGGTCAGGCTTTAAGCTTTAGGATTTTCCGCTTAAACCTTAGGATGTAGGGCCTACGCTTTAGGCTTTAGGGTTTCCTAGTGGGAAAAGCCCAAGTCGTAGCCAGGTAATGGAGGATCTAATTGTAAACATGGAGAACGACAAGATCGGATCTCTAAAGTTGTTGTGTTTTTGGGGGGTTGTAGGTAGGTGAAATCCCAAGTTACGGCCAGCTATTAATTCCTCATAGTTTCTTCTGTTTATCATTCTGGAGTGCACGAATATTTGCGCTTTTTAGGGTTTACGGTTATTTGGTAGTCTGAAGGATTAGGGGACCCCAATCTAGACCAAGATATACCGTAATCCTTACGATGGAGACACCCAAAAGTTTTAGGAAACCCTTAACCCGAATCCCTGAAACCTAAACCCTAAAACCTAAACCTTAATCCCTCAACCCTGAACCCTAATCCCTAATCCCTGAGGCTATTTAGGGTACCAGCCCAAGATGTTAAGGGCCATTGTCGGTTTCGTCCTGGCAGGTTCCTGGCATGGACTAGGATTTCATTCTGGGATTAGGGTTAGTGTTTAGGGCTTAGAGTTTAGGGTTTAGGATTTAGGGTTTAGGCTTTAGGGCTTTGAGTTTAGGACTTAGGTCAGACGGTTTAGAGTATAGGGTTTAGAGTTCAGGGTCTGGGGTGTAGAGTTGAGGGTGCTCCTTGGGAATACTGGTGGGTGTTTTCATTTGGTGTCCAATAATTGGGGAGACCGTAAGTAAGAGTCCGACCATATATGGCAGGAGGTTCTGTGTGAAGCTACCATCTTGAGAGGACATCTACCCTAAACCTTAAACTCTAGACCCTGAACCCTTGACCCTAAAAACTACATCACGACTTCTGCACGCACTGATGGAACCGCATGCCAA
Organism: Symbiodinium pilosum; assembly: GCA_905231905.1. NCBI lineage: Eukaryota > Dinophyceae > Suessiales > Symbiodiniaceae > Symbiodinium > Symbiodinium pilosum. The sequence continues at coordinate 28,699 of CAJNIZ010044918.1, forward strand.
ACTCCCTTTCCACAGTGCGTCTCATAAGGTTTTGGACATGTAGGCAAGATAACGGAGAAAGCTCGCGTCTACGGCACATGAAGCACAGGGAGCCCGGCCTTTGTGGGTGCAGGACATCCTGAAACACTGATCACAGATCGGGTGTGTAGGGCATTCTCGTGAGGACACGTTGGCGAGAAGTGTGGTTCAAGATAGCTGTTTAATGTTCCTTGCGTACAAAAATACGCACGCAGCAAATTGGCATGGATTTCAGTTAGCCTCTGGACCCTAACCCTTGCCAGAGAAGGGGCCGAACGACTTCCTGCGTCTGGTTGATGTTTTGCGAGTCAAGAGAGCTCATGTTCAGAGCGCCCATGTTGCAACCTGTTTTCCGTCGCTGCAGCGGTGGAATACTACTTATGTTCTAAATTAGCATATGCCTCATGCCCAAGATTCCAAAGATTGAGCCTTAGGATCCTTCACCTCACATCCTACGCCCTAAATCCTTGACACCTACACAAGAAATCCTAAGCTCTAAGACCCCTTAGCTTGTTCGTCTGACAGCCACCCGAAGGCTATAGTCCCCCTTAAGTAGATAGAATATGGGGTATATGGGGATCTTATTACAATATACCCAAAGCCATATTCTATCTACATAATGGGGACATAGACCCTAAACCCTAAACCCTAAATAGAAGTTTCCATTTTCTTGTCCATTATCCCATATATAACTCCTATAAGGCCCATATTCTATCTACTTAAGCTGGGTTGCTGTTAAGGAACTTAAATTAAGTTACTATATTGGGGAAACCCTATTATGTACTATATATACCCATTATAGTAACCCTAAACCCTAAACCCATTACGGTAACTTAATTTAAGCTCCTTAACAGCAACCCAGTAAAGGGGGCTATACATAAGTGAAAGCCGTCCTAAGAGTTGGTTTTTGAGGCTTTGAGTTTGTTGTTCTCGGTCCAGGGTTTAGGGTTTAGGGGATTAAGGTTTAGGGTTTAGGGTTTAGAGTTTAGGCTGTAGGGTTTACGGTCAAGAGCCGAGGGCTGAGGATTTGATTTGAGTCCCAGAGTCTGGGTTCAAGGCCCCCTTCCCGCTTAAGTAGATAGAACATGGGCCTTATAGGGGTTATATTGGGATAATGGAAAAGAAAATGGAAACTACTATTTAGGGTTTAGAGTCTATAGTCCCCCTTAAATAGATAGAATATGGCTTTGAGTATATCATAATAAGATCCCCATATACCCCATATTCTATCTACTTAAGGGGACTATACATCATCCATCAGGAGAGTGAATTGGAATTTTTCAAAAGCAGAACTTGAAGTTCCAGCCACATGAAGAGGAATGCTACACTTTATCCTATTATAGGCGAATTTTGACGCTGCCTGGTTCGAGGTATCCATGACTTACTAGTACCACCAAGGCCTTGAGGGACCGTTCTCCAACCAACTTTTCCCTTTTTTTTGGAAGTTCGGGATTGTGGATTAGCATTTAGCTTAGGCCTTCGTGCATATCTACCCCTTTGAAAGGACCTGAGGGTACCTTTTTTTTGCTTTCCGAACTTGCCCGTTGGAGCTAGCGACTCCAAACTCCAAACCAGAAACCCTAAACCCCCAAACCTTAAGCATATGTGCTATCATCTAAACTCCTAGCATCCCCCTTAATAGACCCTATAATAGTCCCTTATAATATCCCCTATATAGCCCCCATCTAAGGACTTTAGACTAGAGCTCATCTGTTTCAACTGAGGACGGCGGCCTCCAGCAGGCTCAGCGAGGCAGAGCTCAAGGTATAGTTTCAGCCCTAAACCCTGAAACCCTAAATCCCAAAATCCCTACCTAAACCCTAAAAGTATGTAAAATCATGGCCTTATGGCTATTACTATGGGTGTAGGGTTATTATTTTACATACTTTTGGGGTCCAGGTAAACCCTGAATCTCTACACCCTAACCCTAACCTGAAACTCTAAATCCTCAACTGCTGAGGGTTCTGTGGTTCAAGCCCAAAGTGGGGCTGTAGCAGTGCTAGTAGACTTTGCAGCCCTAAGGGTCCAAGGACCCAAATAGTAGGGTTTTAGGGCTCAAATACTATCATGTTACTGGTATTTGGGCCCTAGAACCCTATGATTTGGGTCCTTGGACCCTTAGGGCTGTTCAGGGTATAGGGTCGCTTAGCGATAGTAGTAGCTGAAGCAGCTTGAGAAGAAAGGGCCGGGATTTGGGGAAGGCCGGGTTTAGGGGTTAGGGGTTTAGGGTTTAGGGTATAGGGGTTTAGGGTTTAGGGGTTTAGGGGTTTAGGGTTTTGAAGATCCATAGGTATTTAGGGTAGCAGTTGCTTTTGCATTCTTCATGAAAGCTGCTCAAGTCTTAATCCACGGCAAGCCTGCTTACATGAACTTACTGACCCTGCGCTCTAAAGTCCACCCTAAACCTTATGGATCTTAATCCCTATATGGGGGCTTCCAGAAGTAGGGAGCCCCCCCATATATACCTAAATATACTAGAAGCCGTAGTATGTGGACAAAAAGGGACCCCCAGTTTTAGAAAACCGTAACCTTAAACCTTCAAGCCCTAAACCCTAATCTTAACACAAGAACTGAGTATGGCTAACACTGGATTTAGGCGACTCAGGCTTGCGACTTCGGAAGCACCATTTAGGGAACAAGGTTGTTCAGAAAACAGGCTTCACATCGAGTTTCCCTCTTTAACAATTGCAGATTTCTGGGTATAAAGCCGTGACTCTAAGTTCAAGCACCAGGGACTATACTCAAGTACGAGAGGCACCTCTGTGGCCACCGTTATTGGTCCCTTAGTAAAGCGAATACATGTCCTTCAGCTTTGTTTGACAATTCGTCAACTAGGGGTTTGAAAAGATTGTGTGTGCAAGTCGACCTTCCAATTCAATGGTTGACAGTTGCTGTCAGCGCTTCACAGCTCAGAGTTCAATGTCAAAAGGGTTGAAACCCTAAACCCTAAATCCCAAACCCTAAATCCTAAACCCTAAATCCTAAACCCTAAACCCAGGTCTTCGCTTTTAGCAAACCCTGATCCTTGGGTTGAATAGGTCCAGGGCTAGCAGGAGGCAATTTGAATTTGATTCTCAGTATTTATGGCTCCTTTATGTTCAGCCTGTCTCCGGGAACCCCTGCAAGTCCCTTAACGATTCCCATACTACCCTAAGGGTCCAAGGACCCGACTACTGGGGTGTTAAGGCCTAAATGCTGTTATGTTATAGTATTTGGGCCCTAAAGCCCTATTTTTTTCTTTGGGTCCTTGGACCCTTAGGGCTAGGCTCAAGCGGGGACATCATTCTTCCAATACTAACCCCTAGGTGCCTAACCCCCCTCCCGCATCTTCAGAAGCCCTTAACCTCTACGATCTTACGATCTGACAACGTCAGAAGCTCTAAGGTTACGCATATGTACATATATACATATGCATACATGTTACATGTGTATATATATATACCCAGATATGTATACATATAAGCCCTTTAAGGGACGTTAGTGTACCTTCTTGGGGGGAGCGATTCTCAACCGCAGTTCCTGCCTTGGAGGCCTGAGGCCAAAGACCAGCTCGGGACCCGGCTTGGTTGTGTGGTTTAGGTTTTGGGGTTTAGGGCTTAGGGTTTGAGATTTAGGGTTTAGGGTTTTAGGGTCTAGGTTTAAGGGTTCGGTTTCAGGGTTTAGGCTTTAGGGTTTCGAGTTGGAGGTTTGGGGCTTAGGGTGTAGGCTTCAGGGTTTAGGGTGTAGGGTTTAGGTTAGGGTCCGTTAAGGATGGCCCCATGAAAGGCGGGTTATATAGGGCGTGAAAGAGGGAACCTGTGTAGGGCTTATTCAGGGGGATACTTTAGGAGGACCCCCCACCCTGTAGTAGTGGTATAATGGGAATATAAGAGGACCCTAATATGATCCTTATTATCCATAATAGTCGCTATTACAGGGTGGGGGGTCCACCTAAGGGATACTAGGAGTTTAGTTCATAGCCCATAATAGCATGAGAATACTGGAGTCTGGAGAACCGAAAAAAAGAAGCATGCGCATGCTTACAATGTGGTAGCTTGTTGGACTTACTGGTGTTTGCTAGGGCATGGGTTTGCTTCATGAATAAGGTTTGGGGTTGAATGGTGGTCAGCTCATAGGGAATGCAAAAAAGTCTAGGCTAAACTAGAGCCCGAAGGTTAAGCGTCTCTACCTGGTAGGCAAGAAAAAGACAAAGGAAACTACCCCATAGTCTTCCCTACTCTCGGGGTTTGCATACTTACTAGTTTCGGGATGGAGAGGTTATGAGAGTATTGGGGATTCTAATGTAGCCCGAACCCCTGCAAGGACCTTCTCACATTGCAGCTGACACAGGCCACACATTGAATAGGCAAGATTCGCTTTGAAATTCCAAGCTCAACTTATCTTTCAAATTTTCCTCGTTGTTCACACCTCCACAACACCCTAACCCCTAAACCCTAATCCCCGCATTTTACAACTTGAGGCCAGGTAGCATCGGGTTTAGGGTTTAGGGGATTAGAGTTAATTAAGGGTAGAGGGTTTATAGGAATTCTGGTTACACGCAAAATCCAATTTAGGATCCTACAGTTATCATACGACTATAATAGGGTACAGTTACGATGTTGTTGAAACTAAAATCCTGTATGACCGTAGTATACTATGTTCGCAATATATAATGTACTTTGAGTCATGCAGGATTTTTTATATCCACCGTATGACTACAGTTGGGCATAATTATCATACGTCGTATACCTATACCAAGATCGAAATGTTGGAGGTCTGGGCAACCAAAAACTATTTTCTCATTAGATGCAAGCACCTCCCAAGACGTAAGCTCCAGCGTTTCCACTTATTTCTTTCGTACATACCCGGCCGAAAGCTATGCACTTTCCGTTTCTGCGGTTGCTGAATGTGCGAAGACGGCCTGGCTCAGCTTGGTGCACCTCGAGATAGTCCGTACAACCAGGGTGCAACATGATTGACAGCAATCAGCTTGCTATGTCATCCCTATATCACCCTATATCATTATATCATCTATATAACCCTAAACAGGCTACATGTCAGACCCCAAACAGCAAAGTCACAAAACATCCAGGCTCAGATTAAGAATGCGCACATCAGACTCCAAAGCACATAAGGACGCTTCCTTTCGGGTTGCGTTGATAGTCGCACAGCTCCTAAACACCTGAAGAGACCATAAGCTTCACGTTTGTAAACCCTAAACCTCCAAACCCATATACTCCACATAGCATAAGCCCCAAAGCCGTCACACCCTGAACCCTAAAAACCCTTTAGGGTTTGGGGTTTAGGCTCTGAATCCTAGACCTTAAGGTTTAGGGGTTGGGCCCTAAATCCTAGGCCTGAGGCCCTCGGAGCTCAACAACTTGTCTTGGTTTGCCGACTGCAAGGTCCCTCATGGCCAGCCTGAGCCTGATACCCTGAGCACCAACGTATCAGCTTCAGCTCTCAACTTAAGCATAAAACCCTAAACCAACAAAGCTCCTACTACTACAAACCAAGACAACTTGCTGTATTACAGCTCTAAATTCCTAGTAGACTTCGAATAGAATCATATACTGATAATTATTCAGGCCCTACGTTATAAACCTCCGATGTAAACTTTAACATGAAGCCCTAAACCCTAAATCCTAAGCTCTGTGTGACCCATGGCCGTCTGCAGCTGCTTTCGGTGGCATCGGCGAGTCGTGGAAACCTCATCATCCTTGGAAAACGTAATATCGGGGCTTTGGTCTTTAGGGTTTAGGGTTTATTGTGGGGTTGAAGGGTTTGCTTTCGGACCTTAAGGTCTTGAGGTTTAGTCTGGCTTTGGGTTCAGGATCTAGTTTGAGGCGTATGGTGTTCTGCGCTCTGGGTTTTAGGGTTTATTTCGGGGATTGGGGTGCAAGGTTTAGTCAGGGGCTGGGGCTTTGGGCTTGGGACTTTATGGGTTTCGTCAGCACGTGGAAGCGGAAACTCTAACCAGAAAGGCTTCATGTTTGGTACTGTTCAGGGTTGACGATGTGTTCGTCCTGTCACAACTATCCTTTCTATTTGGCACTCGCAACCCTCTCTCATGTTCGTTTCCAGGTTGAGGAAAGCAATCGTAAAACTCATCAAAACTGCAAATGCATAGACCCTTCCCCTCCCACAAACCACTATGGGGAACCCCTTACAAAAGCACAGTCTTTTTTGCATCATGGGATTATGCAACAGATGGACTTTCCGGAGTTTTTTACTGGAAAACAATAAGGTAACCAACCATGTAGACAATGTGACATTGTAACCCCAAATATTTGAAATGCAAAAACACCCTAAACCCTAGACCCTATATCCTAAACCTTAGATCTAAAACCTAAACCCTTACAGTTGGAATCTGCAGTGGAAATTGGCCCAAAAAAGAAGTAGCAGCATACGCCATATAGCCACTTGTGAAAGGAACAGAGTCTTGGCAGGACCCGGTGTGTTTAGGGTGCATACGGATGTATGCTGGAAGCTTTTGCTCTAAGCCCAGGAGAGCCCAAAAGTCTGCTACAAAACTGGAATGGGCGCCAGCTGAGTCCACCAAAGACTGCATGGTATGAAGCCAGGATGTCTTCAAAAGCCCTAAACTAGCCCCAAGCCCGAAGCCTTAGTTTGAAAAACCCTATAAGCACTAAATCCTAATCGAATCCCAAAGTCGTACTCATTGATCGAGCCTCCAAATGCCGAAACAGGTCGTGCTTCTCGCGCAAGCAGCATGCGCATGGGTTGCTTTGAAGGCCGCCTTGCGTTGATCAAACATAGGGGTCTAGGGTTTCGAAACTGAAGCACCTGTTGATGAAAGGAAGCTACTATAGTCACATATATATATATAGAGGCAATCATGGAACAGAAGATGCAAACTATTTTTGTATGTTGGCGTAAATACACATATATGATATTAGGGTATATATATCGGAAACACAGTTTCGTTGCGTAAAGTTGTAGTCTTCGAGGCGGGAACTGGTGTTTCATGCAGGTTCTCGCATTTTGTTATATCCAAATCGTCAGCAGCACCTGCAGAACGCACAGCTTTAAGAAGGGAACCCTAAACCTTACAGCCCTACCCAAAGGGTCCAAAGTATCCATCTAGGGAATACGAACCCAAACCACGAGGGAAGTTACTAGTACAGAAACCATACTTTGTACCATAAAGGTACTGTGGACCCTTTGGGCTAAGCCCTAAACCCTCAACGGAGAAACCGCGGTAAGGTGACAGAATGCTAGCAGTGCAAGGCTGCAAAGCAGCTTGCAGGAACCTGAAGTCCAAAGTAGCTTGGAGCCCACAAAAGGAGGCCTACATGAGCTATAGTCTACAATCCTCAAAGGGGGATTCTACAGGGGACTACTATAAGGGTTTTTAGGGTGGGATACATGCAGTGGCTGGGGGTTTAGGGTTTGGGATTTAATGGTTCAGGGTTTAGGGCTTGGCCCCTCCTTTTATTCAAAGGGTAGAGGGGATTCTAGGGGGCCCTTGAGGGTACATATAGGGTATATAGTAGGTATATAAGGATCCCAAGTTTCAGGGCCCATACTAGCGGGCCATGGTTTTAACCTTAAACCCTTAACCCTAACCCCTCCTTTTACCAGAAACTTTCATCTGCCGGCAGGGGACCAGACGACCAGGCCGGCCCCAAATGAGTCATGCCTATGTAGGGTTTAGGGTTTGTGGTCATATGAGCCACAGTCTAAACTCCTTAACGGGGGTTATATAGGGTTTAGGTTTACGGTGCAGGGTCTAAACTCTTCACGTGGTAATTTACAGGAAGTGTTATGAGCTTCTGTCTGGACTTCTTAAAGGAGGTGATATGCGATTTAGGGTTTAGGATTTAGGGTTTGAACGCCTTAAAGGGGGTTGTATGGGGAATTAGATAGGGGAGACTTGTAGGGGCAATGAAGGGGGATACTAGGAGTTTAGATTATGGGTTTTAAACCATCGTCCACAATTGAGATTTACATTTATTGTGTGTATAGGACTTTACTATATAGGAGACATATGTTCTGATTTCAACCACCAAAACGCCATTCAAATGGGTCAAGATAGGTAAGGGTTGAGGCGAGGGTTGCTGTCCAATGGACAGGCGTGCTTCGGTGGTGAGAGATACGAGTTTTGTTAGGACAGAGGTAGGGTGACCCTAAACCCTACACTCTAAACCCGAAACCTTAAACCTACAGCTTCAGGGCATTGCCAGATGGCGGTGCTTCAGATGACGTTCAAGAATCCTTGGGTATCCCTCAGCATGAAAATGGAATATGAATGGAGTCTGAAGAGCTGTTTAGGGGTGATTTGGCGTTGAGATGAACTGATGGAAAGTTCTGGGTCCACCCGAAACCCTAAAGCCTAAAACCCTAAAGCCTAAAACCCTCAACCCTAAAACCCTAGAAGCCTAAGACCTAAGCCCTAAACCCTATGCTGTGCGGCTTCGAGTTGGTTTCAACCTGGGGACTAAATGTGCACCCTAACATGCTGGTGGCATATGTGCTTGAAGAGGGTCTAAAGTGCGTAGGACTGATCATTCTTGTAGTTTAGTCCCTAATGAGGAACCCAGGTCCTCTAAATTATGTAGGAAAAGTTGCCTGTAGTTCATATACTCCCCGGAAAGGAGTTCTGATTTTTTTTTTTCGTTGTTCGGCTCTTGTACTAATGGTGGGTGACTTGCTATGCGGCGTTAAGTCTTCTGATTCTTAGCTCTTCTAAGGTCATCCCGCGCGCGTTTCATGGGTCGCGCCGGTTCCAAGTTTAGTTCGGTGGTAGGGTTTGCCTTAAGGGTCCAAGGACCCGAATAATGGGTTTAGGGCCCCAACACTTTGATGTTATTTGGATTTTGGCCCTAAAACCCTATTTTTGAGGTCCTTGGACCCTCATGGGTTTGGTCTACGGGATGTAGAGCAAGAGGTAAAGGTCGAAGAACCGTGGATTTCCAACACTGTTCGTTCAAATGATGAATGCCAATCTGAGCCTTCACTTTGAGGTTCCCTTCTGCTACTACATAGTATAGTCCCCCTTAAGTAGGTACAA